>CAXAJV010000346.1:480200-637200 GCA_963969225.1 Xylocopa violacea | reverse complement strand
TAGGTTGCCTTAGGTTAGGATATATAACGTTATAGACGTATATACTGTTCCCACCGAGAAGTAGGGTTCGACACGCCAGGAATGTTGTCAAATATTACATACGAGATGTTAGTTGGGCTTAGGTTAGGATATATAACGTTATAGACGCATGTAATGTTACCACCGAGACGTAGAGACCGACACGCCTGGAATGTGGTAAAATGTTACATCCGAGATGTTAGGTTGCCTAAGATTAGGATATATACCGTTATAGACGCATGTAATGTTACCACCGAGACGTAGGGACCGACACGCCTGGAATGTTGTCAAATGTTACATCCGAGATGTTAGGTTGCCTTAGGCTAGGATATATGACGTTATAGATGTATATGCTGTTCCCTCCGAGAAGTAGGGTTCGACAGGCCAGGAATGTTGTCAAATATTGCATCCGAGATGTTAGGTTGCCTTAGGTTAGGATATACAACGTTATAGACGCATATAATGTTCTCACCGAGAAGTAGGGTCCGACACGCCTGGAATGTTGTAGAATAATATATCCGAGATGTCAGGTTGCCTTAGGTTAGGATATATAACGTTATAAACGTATATACTGTTCCCTCCGAGAAGTAGGGTTCGACAGGCCAGGAATGTTGTCAAATATTGCATCCGAGATGTTAGTTGGGCTTAGGTTAGGATATATAACGTTATAGACGCATGTAATGTTACCACCGAGACGTAGAGACCGACACGCCTGGAATGTGGTAAAATGTTACATCCGAGATGTTAGGTTGCCTAAGATTAGGATATATAACGTTATAGACGTATATACTGTTCCCTCCGAGAAGTAGGGTTCGACAGGCCAGGAATGTTGTCAAATATTGCATCCGAGATGTTAGGTTGCCTTAGATCAGGAAATATACCGTTATAGACGCATGTAATGTTACCACCGAGACGTAGGGTTCGACAGGCTAGGAATGTTGTCAAATATTGCATCCGAGATATTAGGTTGCCTTAGGTTAGGATATATGACGTTATAGACGTATATGCTGTTCACTCCGAGAAGTAGGGTTCGACAGGCCAGGAATGTTGTCAAATATTGCATCCGAGATGTTAGGTTGCCTTAGGTTAGCATATATAACGTTATAGACGCACATAATGTTACCAGCGAGACGTAGGGTTCCAACACGCCTGGAATGTTGTCAAATGTTATATCCGAGATGTTAGGTTGCCTTAGGTTAGGATATATAACGTTATAGACGTATATACTGTTCCCACCGAGTCGTAGGGACCGACACGCCTGGAATGTGGTAAAATGTTACATCCGAGATGTTAGGTTGCCTAAGATTAGGATATATACCGTTATAGACGCATGTAATGTTACCACCGAGACGTAGGGACCGACACGCCTGGAATGCTGTCAAATGTTACATCCGGGATGTTAGGTTGTCTTAGGTTAGGATATATGACGTTACAGACGTATATACTGTTCCCTCCGAGATGTCGGGTTCGACAGGCCAGGAATGTTGTCACATATTTCATCCGAGATGTTAGGTTGCCTTAGATTAGGATATATACCGTTATAGATGTATATACAGTTCCCTCCGAGCTGTAGGGTTCGACAGGCCAGGAATGTTGTCAAATATTGCATCCGAGATGTTAGGTTGCCTTAGGTTAGCATATATAACGTTATAGACGCACGTAATGATACCAGCGAGACGTAGGGTTCCAACACGCCTGGAATGTTGTCAAATGTTATATCCGAGATGTTAGGTTGCCTTAGGTTAGGATATATAACGTTATAGACGTATATACTGTTCCCACCGAGAAGTAGGGTTCGACACGCCAGGAATGTTGTCAAATATTACATACGAGATGTTAGTTGGGCTTAGGTTAGGATATATAACGTTATAGACGCATGTAATGTTACCACCGAGACGTAGAGACCGACACGCCTGGAATGTTGTCAAATGTTACATCCGAGATGTTAGGTTGCCTTAGGTTAGGATATGTGACGTTATAGACGTATATACTGTTCCCTCCGAGAAGTAGGGTTCGACAGGCCAGGAATGTTGTCAAATATTGCATCCGAGATGTTAGGTTGCCTTAGATCAGGAAATATACCGTTATAGACGCATGTAATGTTACCACCGAGACGTAGGGTTCGACAGGCTAGGAATGTTGTCAGATATTGCATCCGAGATGTTAGGTTGGCTTAGATAAGGATATATAACGTTATAGACGCATATAATGTTACCACCGAGACGTAGGACCAACATGTCTGGAATGTTGTCACATGTTACATCCGAGATGTTAGGTTGCCTTAGGTTAGGATATATAACGTTATAGACGTATATACTGTTCCCTCCGAGAAGTATTGTTCGACAGGCCAGGAATGTTGTCAAATATTGCATCCGAGATGTTAGGTTGCCTTAGGTTAGGATATATAACGTTATAGACGCATGTAACGTTACCACCGAGACGTAGGGACCGACACGCCTGGAATGTTGTCAAATGTTACATCCGAGATGTTAGGTTGCCTTAGGTTAGGATATATGACGTTATAGACGTATATGCTGTTCACTCGGAGAAGTAGGGTTCGACAGGCCAGGAATGTTGTCAAATATTGCATCCGAGATGTTAGGTTGCCTTAGGTTAGCATATATAACGTTATAGACGCACATAATGTTACAAGCGAGACGTAGGGTTCCAACACGCCTGGAATGTTGTCAAATGTTATATCCGAGATGTTAGGTTGCCTTAGGTTAGGATATATAACGTTATAGACGTATATACTGTTCCCACCGAGTCGTAGGGACCGACACGCCTGGAATGTGGTAAAATGTTACATCCGAGATGTTAGGTTGCCTAAGATTAGGATATATACCGTTATAGACGCATGTAATGTTACCACCGAGACGTAGGGACCGACACGCCTGGAATGTTGTCAAATGTTACATCCGAGATGTTACGTTGCCTTAGGCTAGGATATATGACGTTATAGATGTATATGCTGTTCCCTCCGAGATGTAGGGTTCGACAGGCCAGGAATGCTGTTAAATATTGCATCCGAGATATTAGGTTGCCTTAGGTTAGGATATATAACGTTATAGACGCATGTAATGTTACCACCGAGACGTAGGGACCGACACGCCTGGAATGCTGTCAAATGTTACATCCGGGATGTTAGGTTGTCTTAGGTTAGGATATATTACGTTACAGACGTATATACTGTTCCCTCCGAGATGTCGGGTTCGACAGGCCAGGAATGTTGTCACATATTTCATCCGAGATGTTAGGTTGCCTTAGATTAGGATATATACCGTTATAGATGTATATACTGTTCCCTCCGAGCAGTAGGTTTCGACAGGCCAGGAATGTTGTCAAATATTGCATCCGAGATGTTAGGTTGCCTTAGGTTAGCATATATAACGTTATAGACGCACGTAATGTTACCAGCGAGACGTAGGGTTCCAACACGCCTGGAATATTGTCAAATGTTATATCCGAGATGTTAGGTTGCCTTAGGTTAGGATATATAACGTTATAGACGTATATACTGTTCCCACCGAGAAGTAGGGTTCGACACGCCAGGAATGTTGTCAAATATTACATACGAGAAGTTAGTTGGGCTTAGGATAGGATATATAACGTTATAGACGCATGTAATGTTACCACCGAGACGTAGGGACCGACACGCCTGGAATGTGGTAAAATGTTACATCCGAGATGTTAGGTTGCCTAAGATTAGGATATATACCGTTATAGACGCATGTAATGTTACCACCGAGACGTAGGGACCGACACGCCTGGAATGTTGTCAAATGTTACATCCGAGATGTTAGGTTGCCTTAGGCTAGGATATATGACGTTATAGATGTATATGCTGATCCCTCCGAGAAGTAGGGTTCGACAGGCCAGGAATGTTGTCAAATATTGCATCCGAGATGTTAGGTTGCCTTAGGTTAGGATATACAACGTTATAGACGCATATAATGTTCTCACCGAGAAGTAGGGTCCGACACGCCTGGAATGTTGTAGAATAATATATCCGAGATGTCAGGTTGCCTTAGGTTAGGATATATAACGTTATAGACGTATATACTGTTCCCTCCGAGAAGTAGGGTTCGACAGGTCAGGAATGTTGTCAAATATTGCATCCGAGATGTTAGGTTGCCTTAGGTTAGGATATATAACGTTATAGACGCATGTAACGTTACCACCGAGACGTAGGGACCGACACGCCTGGAATGTTGTCAAATATTGCATCCGAGATGTTAGGTTGCCTTAGGTTAGCACATATAACGTTATAGACGCACGTAATGTTACCAGCGAGACGTAGGGTTCCAACACGCCTGGAATGTTGTCAAATGTTATATCCGAGATGTTAGGTTGCCTTAGGTTAGGATATATAACGCTATAGACGTATATACTGTTCCCACCGAGTTGTAGGGTTCGACAGGCCAGGAATGTTGTCAAATATTGCATCCGAGATATTAGGTTGCCTTAGGTTAGGATATATAACGTTATAGACGCATGTAATGTTACCACCGAGACGTAGGGACCGACACGCCTGGAATGCTGTCAAATGTTACATCCGGGATGTTAGGTTGTCTTAGGTTAGGATATATGACGTTACAGACGTATATACTGTTCCCTCCGAGATGTCGGGTTCGACAGGCCAGGAATGTTGTCACATATTTCATCCGAGATGTTAGGTTGCCTTAGATTAGGATATATACCGTTATAGATGTATATACTGTTCCCTCCGAGCAGTAGGGTTCGACAGGCCAGGAATGTTGTCAAATATTGCATCCGAGATGTTAGGTTGCCTTAGGTTAGCATATATAACGTTATAGACGCACGTAATGTTACCAGCGAGACGTAGGGTTCCAAAACGCCTGGCATGTTGTCAAATGTTATATCCGAGATGTTAGGTTGCCTTAGGTTAGGATATATAACGTTATAGACGTATATACTGTTCCCACCGAGAAGTAGGGTTCGACACGCCAGGAATGTTGTCAAATATTACATACGAGATGTTAGTTGGGCTTAGGTTAGGATATATAACGTTATAGACGCATGTAATGTTACCACCGAGACGTAGAGACCGACACGCCTGGAATGTGGTAAAATGTTACATCCGAGATGTTAGGTTGCCTAAGATTAGGATATATACCGTTATAGACGCATGTAATGTTACCACCGAGACGTAGGGACCGACACGCCTGGAATGTTGTCAAATGTTACATCCGAGATGTTAGGTTGCCTTAGGCTAGGATATATGACGTTATAGATGTATATGCTGTTCCCTCCGAGAAGTAGGGTTCGACAGGCCAGGAATGTTGTCAAATATTGCATCCGAGATGTTAGGTTGCCTTAGGTTAGGATATACAACGTTATAGACGCATATAATGTTCTCACCGAGAAGTAGGGCCCGACACGCCTGGAATGTTGTAGAATAATATATCCGAGATGTCAGGTTGCCTTAGGTTAGGATATATAACGTTATAAACGTATATACTGTTCTATCCGAGATGTAGGGTTCGACAGGCCAGGAATGTTGTCAAATATTGCATCCGAGATGTTAGGTTGCCTTAGGTTAGGATATATAACGTTATAGACGCATGTAATATTACCACCGAGACGTAGGGACCGACACGCCTGGAATGTTGTCAAATGTTACATCCGAGATGTTAGGTTGCCTTAGGTTAGGATATGTGACGTTATAGACGTATATACTGTTCCCTCCGAGAAGTAGGGTTCGACAGGCCAGGAATGTTGTCAAATATTGCATCCGAGACGTTAGGTTGCCTTAGATCAGGAAATATACCGTTATAGACGCATGTAATGTTACCACCGAGACGTAGGGTTCGACAGGCTAGGAATGTTGTCAAATATTGCATCCGAGATGTTAGGTTGCCTTAGATAAGGATATATAACGTTATAGACGCATATAATGTTACCACCGAGACGTAGGACCAACATGTCTGGAATGTTGTCACATGTTACATCCGAGATGTTAGGTTGCCTTAGGTTAGGATATATAACGTTATAGACGTATATACTGTTCCCTCCGAGAAGTATTGTTCGACAGGCCAGGAATGTTGTCAAATATTGCATCCGAGATGTTAGGTTGCCTTAGGTTAGGATATATAACGTTATAGACGCATGTAACGTTACCACCGAGACGTAGGGACCGACACGCCTGGAATGTTGTCAAATGTTACATCCGAGATGTTAGGTTGCCTTAGGTTAGGATATATGATGTTATAGACGTATATGCTGTTCACTCCGAGAAGTAGGGTTCGACAGGCCAGGAATGTTGTCAAATATTGCATCCGAGATGTTAGGTTGCCTTAGGTTAGCATATATAACGTTATAGACGCACATAATGTTACCAGCGAGACGTATGGTTCCAACACGCCTGGAATGTTGTCAAATGTTATATCCGAGATGTTAGGTTGCCTTAGGTTAGGATATATAACGTTATAGACGTATATACTGTTCCCACCGAGTCGTAGGGACCGACACGCCTGGAATGTGGTAAAATGTTACATCCGAGATGTTAGGTTGCCTAAGATTAGGATATATACCGTTATAGACGCATGTAATGTTACCACCGAGACGTAGGGACCGACACGCCTGGAATGTTGTCAAATGTTACATCCGAGATGTTACGTTGCCTTAGGCTAGGATATATGACGTTATAGATGTATATGCTGTTCCCTCCGAGATGTAGGGTTCGACAGGCCAGGAATGTTGTTAAATATTGCATCCGAGATATTAGGTTGCCTTAGGTTAGGATATATAACGTTATAGACGTATATACTGTTCCCTCCGAGAAGTATTGTTCGACACGCCAGGAATGTTGTCAAATATTGCATCCGAGATGTTAGGTTGCCTTAGGTTAGGATATATAACGTTATAGACGCATGTAACGTTACCACCGAGACGTAGGGACCGACATGCCTGGAATGTTGTCAAATGTTACATCCGAGATGTTAGGTTGCCTTAGGTTAGTATATATGACGTTATAGACGTATATGCTGTTCACTCCGAGAAGTAGGGTTCGACAGGCCAGGAATGTTGTCAAATATTGCATCCGAGATGTTAGGTTGCCTTAGATTAGCATATATAACGTTATAGACGCACGTAATGTTACCAGCGAGACGTAGGGTTCCAACACGCCTGGAATGTTGTCAAATGTTATATCCGAGATGTTAGGTTGCCTTAGGTTAGGATATATAACGTTATAGACGTATATACTGTTCCCACCGAGAAGTAGGGTTCGACACGCCAGGAATGTTGTCAAATATTACATACGAGAAATTAGTTGGGCTTAGGTTAGGATATATAACGTTATAGACGCATGTAATGTTACCACCGAGACGTAGGGACCGACACGCCTGGAATGTGGTAAAATGTTACATCCGAGATGTTAGGTTGCCTAAGATTAGGATATATACCGTTATAGACGCATGTAATGTTACCACCGAGACGTAGGGACCGACACGCCTGGAATGTTGTCAAATGTTACATCCGAGATGTTAGGTTGCCTTAGGCTAGGATATATGACGTTATAGATGTATATGCTGTTCCCTCCGAGAAGTAGGGTTCGACAGGCCAGGAATGTTGTCAAATATTGCATCCGAGATGTTAGGTTGCCTTAGGTTAGGATATATAACGTTATAGACGTATATACTGTTCCCACCGAGTCGTAGGGACCGACACGCCTGGAATGTGGTAAAATGTTACATCCGAGATGTTAGGTTGCCTAAGATTAGGATATATACCGTTATAGACGCATGTAATGTTACCACCGAGACGTAGGGACCGACACGCCTGGAATGTTGTCAAATGTTACATCAGAGATGTTAGGTTGCCTTAGGCTAGGATATATGACGTTATAGATGTATATGCTGTTCCCTCCGAGATGTAGGTTTCGACAGGCCAGGAATGTTGTCAAATATTGCATCCGAGATGTTAGGTTGCCTTAGGTTAGCATATATAACGTTATAGACGCACGTAATGTTACCAGCGAGACGTAGGGTTCCAACACGCCTGGAATGTTGTCAAATGTTATATCCGAGATGTTAGGTTGCCTTAGGTTAGGATATATCACGTTATAGACGTATATACTGTTCCCACCGAGTCGTAGGGACCGACACGCCTGGAATGTGGTAAAATGTTACATCCGAGATGTTAGGTTGCCTAAGATTAGGATATATACCGTTATAGACGCATGTAATGTTACCACCGAGACGTAGGGACCGACACGCCTGGAATGCTGTCAAATGTTACATCCGGGATGTTAGGTTGTCTTAGGTTAGGATATATGACGTTACAGACGTATATACTGTTCCTTCCGAGATGTCGGGTTCGACAGGCCAGGAATGTTGTCACATATTTCATCCGAGATGTTAGGTTGCCTTAGATTAGGATATATACCGTTATAGATGTATATACTGTTCCCTCCGAGCAGTAGGGTTCGACAGGCCAGGAATGTTGTCAAATATTGCATCCGAGATGTTAGGTTGCCTTAGGTTAGCATATATAACGTTATAGACGCACGTAATGTTACCAGCGAGACGTAGGGTTCCAACACGCCTGGAATGTTGTCAAATGTTATATCCGAGATGTTAGGTTGCCTTAGGTTAGGATATATAACGTTATAGACGTATATACTGTTCCCACCGAGAAGTAGGGTTCGACACGTCAGGAATGTTGTCAAATATTACATACGAGATGTTAGTTGGCCTTAGGTTAGGATATATAACGTTATAGACGCATGTAATGTTACCACCGAGACGTAGGGACCGACACGCCTGGAATGTGGTAAAATGTTACATCCGAGATGTTAGGTTGCCTAAGATTAGGATATATACCGTTATAGACGTATATACTGTTCCCTCCGAGCAGTAGGGTTCGACAGGCCAGGAATGTTGTCAAATATTGCATCCGAGATGTTAGGTTGCCTTAGATTAGCATATGCAGCGTTATAGACGCATATAATGTTACCACCGAGAAGTAGGGTCCGACACGCCTGGAAGGTTGTAGAATATTACGTCTGAGATAATAGGTTGCCTTAGATTAGGATATACAACGTTATAGACTCATATAATGTTCCCACCAAGAAGTAGGGTCCGACACGCCTTGAATGATGTAGAATATTACATCCGAGATGTCAGGTTGCCTTCGGTTAGGATATATAACGTTATAGACGTATATACTGTTCCCTCCGAGAAGTAGGGTTCGACAGGCCAGGAATGTTGTCAAATATTGCATCCAAGATGTTAGGTTGCCTTAGATAAGGATATATAACGTTATAGACGCATATAATGTTACCACCGAGACGTAGGGACCGACATGCCTGGAATGTTGTCAAATGTTACATCCGAGATGTTAGGTTGCCTTAGGTTAGGATATATGACGTTGTAGACGTATATACTTTTCCCTCCGAGAAGTAGGGTTCGACAGGCCAGGAATGTTGTCAAATATTGCATCCGAGATGTTAGGTTGCCTTAGATAAGGATATATAACGTTATAGACGCATATAATGTTACCACCGAGACGTAGAGACCGACATGCCTGGAATGTTGTCAAATGTTACATCCGAGATGTTAGGTTGCCTTAGGTTAGGATATATGACGTTATAGACGTATATACTGTTCCCTCCGAGAAGTAGGGTTCGACAGGCCAGGAATGTTGTCAAATATTGCATCCGAGATGTTAGGTTGCCTTAGGTTAAGAGATATAACGTTCTAGACGCATGTAACGTTAGCACCGAGACGTAGGGACCGACACGCCTGGAATGTTGTCAAATGTTACATCCGAGATGTTAGGTTGCCTTAGGTTAGGATTTATGACGTTATAGACGTATATGCTGTTCCCTCCGAGAAGTAGGGTCCGACACGCCTGGAACGATGTAGAATATTACATCCGAGATGTTAGGTTGCCTTAGGTTAGGATATATAACGTTATAGACGTATATACTGTTCCCTCCGAGAAGTATTGTTCGACACGCCAGGAATGTTGTCAAATATTGCATCCGAGATGTTAGGTTGCCTTAGGTTAGGATATATAACGTTATAGACGCATGTAACGTTACCACCGAGACGTAGGGACCGACATGCCTGGAATGTTGTCAAATGTTACATCCGAGATGTTAGGTTGCCTTAGGTTAGTATATATGACGTTATAGACGTATATGCTGTTCACTCCGAGAAGTAGGGTTCGACAGGCCAGGAATGTTGTCAAATATTGCATCCGAGATGTTAGGTTGCCTTAGGTTAGCATATATAACGTTATAGACGCACGTAATGTTACCAGCGAGACGTAGGGTTCCAACACGCCTGGAATGTTGTCAAATGTTATATCCGAGATGTTAGGTTGCCTTAGGTTAGGATATATAACGTTATAGACGTATATACTGTTCCCACCGAGAAGTAGGGTTCGACACGTCAGGAATGTTGTCAAATATTACATACGAGATGTTAGTTGGCCTTAGGTTAGGATATATAACGTTATAGACGCATGTAATGTTACCACCGAGACGTAGGGACCGACACGCCTGGAATGTGGTAAAATGTTACATCCGAGATGTTAGGTTGCCTAAGATTAGGATATATACCGTTATAGACGTATATACTGTTCCCTCCGAGCAGTAGGGTTCGACAGGCCAGGAATGTTGTCAAATATTGCATCCGAGATGTTAGGTTGCCTTAGATTAGGATATGCAGCGTTATAGACGCATATAATGTTACCACCGAGAAGTAGGGTCCGACACGCCTGGAAGGTTGTAGAATATTACGTCTGAGATAATAGGTTGCCTTAGATTAGGATATACAACGTTATAGACTCATATAATGTTCCCACCAAGAAGTAGGGTCCGACACGCGTTGAATGATGTAGAATATTACATCCGAGATGTCAGGTTGCCTTCGGTTAGGATATATAACGTTATAGACGTATATACTGTTCCCTCCGAGAAGTAGGGTTCGACAGGCCAGGAATGTTGTCAAATATTGCATCCGAGATGTTAGGTTGCCTTAGATAAGGATATATAACGTTATAGACGCATATAATGTTACCACCGAGACATAGGGACCGACATGCCTGGAATGTTGTCAAATGTTACATCCGAGATGTTAGGTTGCCTTAGGTTAGGATATATGACGTTGTAGACGTATATACTGTTCCCTCCGAGAAGTAGGGTTCGACAGGCCAGGAATGTTGTCAAATATTGCATCCGAGATGTTAGGTTGCCTTAGATAAGGATATACATCGTTATAGACGCATATAATGTTACCACCGAGACGTAGGGACCGACATGCCTGGAATGTTGTCAAATGTTACATCCGAGATGTTAGGTTGCCTTAGGTTAGGATATATAACGTTATAGACGTATATACTGTTCCCTCCGAGAAGTATTGTTCGACAGGCCAGGAATGTTGTCAAATATTGCATCCGAGATGTTAGGGTGCCTTAGGTTAGGATATATAACGTTCTAGACGCATGTAACGTTAACACAGAGACGTAGCGACCGACACGTCTGGAATGTTGTCAAATTTTACATCCGAGATGTTAGGTTGGCTTAGGTTAGGATTTATGACGTTATAGACGTATATGCTGTTCCCTCCGAGAAGTAGGGTCCGACACGCCTGGAATGATGTAGAATATTACATCCGAGATGTCAGGTTGCCTTAGGTTAGGATATATAACGTTATAGACGTATATACTGTTCCCTCCGAGAAGTAGGGTTCGACAGGCTAGGAATGTTGTCAAATATTGCATCCGAGATGTTAGGTTGCCTTAGATAAGGATATATAACGTTATAGACGCATATAATGTTACCACCGAGACGTAGGACCAACATGCCTGGAATGTTGTCAAATGTTACATCCGAGATATTAGGTTGCCTTAGGTTAGGATATATAACGTTATAGACGTATATACTGTTCCCTCCGAGAAGTATTGTTCGGCAGGCCAGGAATGTTGTCAAATATTGCATCCGAGATGTTAGGTTGCCTTAGGCTAGGATTTATATCGTTATAGACGCATGTAACGTTACCACCGAGACGTAGGGACCGACACGCCTGGAATGTTGTCAAATGTTACATCCGAGATGTTAGGTTGCCTTAGGTTAGCATATATGACGTTATAGACGTATATGCTGTTCACTCGGAGAAGTAGGGTTCGACAGGCCAGGAATGTTGTCAAATATTGCAACCGAGATGTTAGGTTGCCTTAGGTTAGCATATATAACGTTATAGACGCACATAATGTTACAAGCGAGACGTAGGGTTCCAACACGCCTGGAATGTTGTCAAATGTTACATCCGAGATGTTAGGTTGTCTTAGGTTAGGATATATGACGTTACAGACGTATATACTGTTCCCTCCGAGATGTCGGGTTCGACAGGCTGGAATGTTGTCACATATTTCATCCGGGATGTTAGGTTGCCTTAGATTAGGATATATACCGTTATAGATGTATATACTGTTCCCTCCGAGCAGTAGGGTTCGACAGGCCAGGAATGTTGTCAAATATTGCATCCGAGATGTTAGGTTGCCTTAGGTTAGCATATATAACGTTATAGACGCACGTAATGTTACCAGCGAGACGTAGGGTTCCAACACGCCTGGAATGTTGTCAAATGTTATATCCGAGATTTCAGGTTGCCTTAGGTGAGGATATATAACGTTATAGACGTATATACTGTTCCCACCGAGTCGTATGGACCGACACGCCTGGAATGTGGTAAAATGTTACATCCGAGATGTTAGGTTGCCTAAGATTAGGATATATACCGTTATAGACGCATGTAATGTTACCACCGAGACGTAGGGACCGACACGCCTGGAATGTTGTCAAATGTTACATCCGAGATGTTACGTTGCCTTAGGCTAGGATATATGACGTTATAGATGTATATGCTGTTCCCTCCGAGATGTAGGGTTCGACAGGCCAGGAATGTTGTTAAATATTGCATCCGAGATATTAGGTTGCCTTAGGTTAGGATATATAACGTTATAGACGCATGTAATGTTACCACCGAGACGTAGGGACCGACACGCCTGGAATGCTGTCAAATGTTACATCCGGGATGTTAGGTTGTCTTAGGTTAGGATATATGACGTTACAGACGTATATACTGTTCCCTCCGAGATGTCGGGTTCGACAGGCCAGGAATGTTGTCACATATTTCATCCGAGATGTTAGGTTGCCTTAGATTAGGATATATACCGTTATAGATGTATATACTGTTCCCTCCGAGCAGTAGGGTTCGACAGGCCAGGAATGTTGTCAAGTATTGCATCCGAGATGTTAGGTTGCCTTAGGTTAGCATATATAACGTTATAGACGCACGTAATGTTACCAGCGAGACGTAGGGTTCCAACACGCCTGGAATGTTGTCAAATGTTATATCCGAGATGTTAGGTTGCCTTAGGTTAGGATATATAACGTTATAGACGTATATACTGTTCCCACCGAGAAGTAGGGTTCGACACGCCAGGAATGTTGTCAAATATTACATACGAGAAGTTAGTTGGGCTTAGGTTAGGATATATAACGTTATAGACGCATGTAATGTTACCACCGAGACGTAGGGACCGACACGCCTGGAATGTGGTAAAATGTTACATCCGAGATGTTAGGTTGCCTAAGATTAGGATATATACCGTTATAGACGCATGTAATGTTACCACCGAGACGTAGGGACCGACACGCCTGGAATGTTGTCAAATGTTACATCCGAGATGTTAGGTTGCCTTAGGCTAGGATATATGACGTTATAGATGTATATGCTGTTCCCTCCGAGAAGTAGGGTTCGACAGGCCAGGAATGTTGTCAAATATTGCATCCGAGATGTTAGGTTGCCTTAGGTTAGGATATACAACGTTATAGACGCATATAATGTTCTCACCGAGAAGTAGGGTCCGACACGCCTGGAATGTTGTAGAATAATATATCCGAGATGTCAGGTTGCCTTAGGTTAGGATATATAACGTTATAAACGTATATACTGTTCCCTCCGAGAAGTAGGGTTCGACAGGCCAGGAATGTTGTCAAATATTGCATCCGAGATGTTAGGTTGCCTTAGGTTAGGATATATAACGTTATAGACGCATGTAATATTACCACCGAGACGTAGGGACCGACACGCCTGGAATGTTGTCAAATGTTACATCCGAGATGTTAGGTTGCCTTAGGTTAGGATATGTAACGTTATAGACGTATATACTGTTCCCTCCGAGAAGTAGGGTTCGACAGGCCAGGAATGTTGTCAAATATTGCATCCGAGATGTTAGGTTGCCTTAGATCAGGAAATATACCGTTATAGACGCATGTAATGTTACCACCGAGACGTAGGGTTCGACAGGCTAGGAATGTTGTCAAATATTGCATCCGAGATGTTAGGTTGCCTTAGATAAGGATATATAACGTTATAGACGCATATAATGTTACCACCGAGACGTAGGACCAACATGTCTGGAATGTTGTCACATGTTACATCCGAGATGTTAGGTTGCCTTAGGTTAGGATATATAACGTTATAGACGTATATACTGTTCCCTCCGAGAAGTATTGTTCGACAGGCCAGGAATGTTGTCAAATATTACATCCGAGATGTTAGGTTGCCTTAGGTTAGGATATATAACGTTATAGACGCATGTAACGTTACCACCGAGACGTAGGGACCGACACGCCTGGAATGTTGTCAAATGTTACATCCGAGATGTTAGGTTGCCTCAGGTTAGCATATATGACGTTATAGACGTATATGCTGTTCACTCGGAGAAGTAGGGTTCGACAGGCCAGGAATGTTGTCAAATATTGCAACCGAGATGTTAGGTTGCCTTAGGTTAGCATATATAACGTTATAGACGCACATAATGTTACAAGCGAGACGTAGGGTTCCAACACGCCTGGAATGTTGTCAAATGTTATATCCGAGATGTTAGGTTGCCTTAGGTTAGGATATATAACGTTATAGACGTATATACTGTTCCCACCGAGTCGTAGGGACCGACACGCCTGGAATGTGGTAAAATGTTACATCCGAGATGTTAGGTTGCCTAAGATTAGGATATATACCGTTATAGACGCATGTAATGTTACCACCGAGACGTAGGGAACGACACGCCTGGAATGTTGTCAAATGTTACATCCGAGATGTTACGTTGCCTTAGGCTAGGATATATGACGTTATAGATGTATATGCTGTTCCCTCCGAGATGTAGGGTTCGACAGGCCAGGAATGTTGTTAAATATTGCATCCGAGATATTAGGTTGCCTTAGGTTAGGATATATAACGTTATAGACGCATGTAATGTTACCACCGAGACGTAGGGACCGACACGCCTGGAATGCTGTCAAATGTTACATCCGGGATGTTAGGTTGTCTTAGGTTAGGATATATGACGTTACAGACGTATATAATGTTCCCTCCGAGATGTCGGGTTCGACAGGCCAGGAATGTTGTCACATATTTCATCCGAGATGTTAGGTTGCCTTAGATTAGGATATATACCGTTATAGATGTATATACTGTTCCCTCCGAGCAGTAGGGTTCGACAGGCCAGGAATGTTGTCAAATATTGCATCCGAGATGTTAGGTTGCCTTAGGTTAGCATATATAACGTTATAGACGCACGTAATGTTACCAGCGAGACGTAGGGTTCCAACACGCCTGGAATGTTGTCAAATGTTATATCCGAGATGTTAGGTTGCCTTAGGTTAGGATATATAACGTTATAGACGTATATACTGTTCCCACCGAGAAGTAGGGTTCGACACGCCAGGAATGTTGTCAAATATTACATACGAGAAGTTAGTTGGGCTTAGGTTAGGATATATAACGTTATAGACGCATGTAATGTTACCACCGAGACGTAGGGACCGACACGCCTGGAATGTTGTCAAATGTTACATCCGAGATGTTAGGTTGCCTTAGGCTAGGATATATGACGTTATAGATGTATATGCTGTTCCATCCGAGAAGTAGGGTTCGACAGGCCAGGAATGTTGTCAAATATTGCATCCGAGATGTTAGGTTGCCTTAGGTTAGGATATACAACGTTATAGACGCATATAATGTTCTCACCGAGAAGTAGGGTCCGACACGCCTGGAATGTTGTAGAATAATATATCCGAGATGTCAGGTTGCCTTAGGTTAGGATATATAACGTTATAGACGTATATACTGTTCCCTCCGAGAAGTAGGGTTCGACAGGCCAGGAATGTTGTCAAATATTGCATCCGAGATGTTAGGTTGCCTTAGATAAGGATATATAACGTTATAGACGCATATAATGTTACCACCGAGACGTAGGACCAACATGTCTGGAATGTTGTCAAATGTTACATCCGAGATGTTAGGTTGCCTTAGGTTAGGATATATAACGTTATAGACGTATATACTGTTCCCTCCGAGAAGTATTGTTCGACAGGCCAGGAATGTTGTCAAATATTGCATCCGAGATGTTAGGTTGCCTTAGGTTAGGATATATAACGTTATAGACGCATGTAACGTTACCACCGAGACGTAGGGACCGACACGCCTGGAATGTTGTCAAATATTGCATCCGAGATGTTAGGTTGCCTTAGGTTAGGATATATGACGTTATAAACGTATATGCTGTTCACTCCGAGAAGTAGGGTTAGACAGGCCAGGAATGTTGTCAAATATTGCATCCGAGATGTTAGGTTGCCTTAGGTTAGCATATATAACGTTATAGACGCACGTGATGTTACCAGCGAGACGTAGGGTTCCAACACGCCTGGAATGTTGTCAAATGTTATATCCGAGATGTTAGGTTGCCTTAGGTTAGGATAGATAACGTTATAGACGTATATACTGTTCCCACCGAGTCGTAGGGACCGACACGCCTGGAATGTGGTAAAATGTTACATCCGAGATGTTAGGTTGCCTAAGATTAGGATATATACCGTTATAGACGCATGTAATGTTACCACCGAGACGTAGGGACCGACACGCCTGGAATGCTGTCAAATGTTACATCCGGGATGTTAGGTTGTCTTAGGTTAGGATATATGACGTTGTAGACGTATATACTGTTCCCTCCGAGAAGTAGGGTTCGACAGGCCAGGAATGTTGTCAAATATTGCATCCGAGATGTTAGGTTGCCTTAGATAAGGATATATAACGTTATAGACGCATATAATGTTACCACCGAGACGTAGGGACCGACATGCCTGGAATGTTGTCAAATGTTACATCCGAGATGTTAGGTTGCCTTAGGTTAGGATTTATGACGTTATAGACGTATATGCTGTTCCCTCCGAGAAGTAGGGTCCGACACGCCTGGAATGATGTAGAATATTACATCCGAGATGTCAGGTTGCCTTAGGTTAGGATATATAACGTTATAGACGTATATACTGTTCCCTCCGAGAAGTAGGGTTCGACAGTCTAGGAATGTTGTCAAATATTGCATCCGAGATGTTAGGTTGCCTTAGATAAGGATATATAACGTTATAAACGCATATAATGTTACCACCGAGACGTAGGACCAACATGCCTGGAATGTTGTCAAATGTTACATCCGAGATGTTAGGTTGCCTTAGGTTAGGATATATAACGTTATAGACGTATATACTGTTCCCTCCGAGAAGTATTGTTCGGCAGGCCAGGAATGTTGTCAAATATTGCATCCGAGATGTTAGGTTGCCTTAGATTAGGATATACAACGTTATAGACTCATATAATGTTCCCACCAAGAAGTAGGGTCCGACACGCCTTGAATGATGTAGAATATTACATCCGAGATGTCAGGTTGCCTTCGGTTAGGATATATAACATTATAGACGTATATACTGTTCCCTCCGAGAAGTAGGGTTCGACAGGCCAGGAATGTTGTCAAATATTGCATCCGAGATGTTAGGTTGCATTAGATAAGGATATATAACGTTATAGACGCATATAATGTTACCACCGAGACGTAGGGACCGACATGCCTGGAATGTTGTCAAATGTTACATCCGAGATGTTAGGTTGCCTTAGGTTAGGATATATGACGTTGTAGACGTATATACTGTTCCTTCCGAGAAGTAGGGTTCGACAGGCCAGGAATGTTGTCAAATATTGCATTCGAGATGTTAGGTTGCCTTAGATTAGGAAATATACCGTTATAGACGCATGTAATGTTACCACCGAGACGTAGGGTTCGACAGGCTAGGAATGTTGTCAAATATTGCATCCGAGATGTTAGCTTG
Organism: Xylocopa violacea; assembly: GCA_963969225.1. NCBI lineage: Eukaryota > Metazoa > Arthropoda > Insecta > Hymenoptera > Apidae > Xylocopa > Xylocopa violacea. The sequence goes on along the minus strand of CAXAJV010000346.1, from coordinate 618,980 downwards.
GCTTAGATAAGGATATATAACGTTATAGACGCATATAATGTTACTACCGAGACGTAGGGACCGACATGCCTGGAATGTTGTCAAATGTTACATCCGAGATGTTAGGTTGCCTTAGGTTAGGATATATAATGTTATAGACGTATATACTGTTCCCTCCGAGAAGTATTGTTCGACAGGCCAGGAATGTTGTCAAATATTGCATCCGAGATGTTAGGTTGCCTTAGGTTAGCATATATAACGTTATAGACGCACGTAATGTTACCAGCGAGACGTAGGGTTCCAACACGCCTGGAATGTTGTCAAATGTTATATCCGAGATGTTAGGTGGCCTTAGGTTAGGATATATAACGTTATAGACGTATATACTGTTCCCACCGAGAAGTAGAGTTCGACACGTCAGGAATGTTGTCAAATATTACATACGAGATGTTAGTTGGCCTTAGGTTAGGATATATAACGTTATAGACGCATGTAATGTTACCACCGAGACGTAGGGACCGACACGCCTGGAATGTGGTAAAATGTCACATCCGAGATGTTAGGTTGCCTAAGATTAGGATATATACCGTTATAGACGTATATACTGTTCCCTCCGAGCAGTAGGGTTCGACAGGCCAGGAATGTTGTCAAATATTGCATCCGTGATGTTAGGTTGCCTTAGATTAGGATATGCAGCGTTATAGACGCATATAATGTTACCACCGAGAAGTAGGGTCCGACACGCCTGGAAGGTTGTAGAATATTACGTCTGAGATAATAGGTTGCCTTAGATTAGGATATACAACGTTATAGACTCATATAATGTTCCCACCAAGAAGTAGGGTCCGACACGCCTTGAATGATGTAGAATATTACATCCGAGATGTCAGGTTGCCTTCGGTTAGGATATATAACGTTATAGACGTATATACTGTTCCCTCCGAGAAGTAGGGTTCGACAGGCCAGGAATGTTGTCAAATATTGCATCCGAGATGTTAGGTTGCATTAGGTTAGGATATATAACGTTATAGACGCATATAATGTTACCACCGAGACGTAGGGACCGACACGCCTGGAACGTTGTCAAATGCTACATCCGAGATGTTAGGTTGCCTTAGGTTAGGATATATAACGTTATAGACGTTTATGCTGTTCACTCCGAGAAGTAGGGTTCGACAGGCCAGGAATGTTGTCAAATATTGCATCCGAGATATTAGGTTGCCTTAGGTTAGGACATATAACGTTATAGACGCATGTAATGTTACCACCGAGACGTAGGGACCGACACGCCTGGAATGTTGTCAAATGTTACATCCGAGATGTTAGGTTGTCTTAGGTTAGGATATATGACGTTATAGACGTACATACTGTTCCCTCCGAGAAGTAGGGTTCGACAGGCAAGGAATGTTGTCAAATATTGCATCCGAGATGTTAGATTGCCTTAGATTACGATATCGACCGTTATGGACGCATATAATATTCCCACCGAAAAGTATGTACCGACACGCGAGGAATATTGTAAAATATTACGTCTGAGATAATAGGTTGCCTTAGATTAGGATATGCAGCGTTATAGACGCATATAATGTTACCACCGAGAAGTAGGGTCCGACACGCCTGGAAGGTTGTAGAATATTACATCCGAGATGTTAGGTTGCCTTAGGTTGGGATATATAACGTTATAGACGTACATACTGTTCCCTCCGAGAAGTAGGGTTCGACAGGCAAGGAATGTTGTCAAATACTGCATCCGAGATGTTAGATTGCCTTAGATTACGATATCGACCGTTATGGACGCATATAATATTCCCACCGAAAAGTATGCACAGACACGCGAGGAATATTGTAAAATATTACGTCTGAGATAATAGGTTGACTTAGATTAGGATATACAACGTTATAGACTCATATAATGTTCCCACCAAGAAGTAGGGTCCGACACGCCTTGAATGATGTAGAATATTACATCCGAGATGTCAGGTTGCCTTCGGTTAGGATATATAACGTTATAGACGTATATACTGTTCCCTCCGAGAAGTAGGGTTCGACAGGCCAGGAATGTTGTCAAATATTGCATCCGAGATGTTAGGTTGCATTAGATAAGGATATATAACGTTATAGACGCATATAATGTTACCACCGAGACGTAGGGACCGACATGCCTGGAATGTTGTCAAATGTTACATCCGAGATGTTAGGTTGCCTTAGGTTAGGATATATGACGTTGTAGACGTATATACTGTTCCTTCCGAGAAGTAGGGTTCGACAGGCCAGGAATGTTGTCAAATATTGCATTCGAGATGTTAGGTTGCCTTAGATTAGGAAATATACCGTTATAGACGCATGTAATGTTACCACCGAGACGTAGGGTTCGACAGGCTAGGAATGTTGTCAAATATTGCATCCGAGATGTTAGGTTGCCTTAGATAAGGATATATAACGTTATAGACGCATATAATGTTCCCTCCGAGAAGTATTGTTCGACAGGCCAGGAATGTTGTCAAATATTGCATCCGAGATGTTAGGTTGCCCTAGGTTAGGATATATAACGTTCTAGACGCATGTAACGTTACCACCGAGACGTAGGGACCGACACGCCTGGAACGTTGTCAAATGTTACATCCGAGATGTTAAGTTGCCTTAGGTTAGGATTTATGACGTTATAGACGTATATGCTGTTCCCTCCGAGAAGTAGGGTCCGACACGCCTGGAATGATGTAGAATATTACATCCGAGATGTCAGGTTGCCTTAGGTTAGGATATATAACGTTATAGACGTATATACTGTTCCCTCCGAGAAGTAGGGTTCGACAGGCTAGGAATGTTGTCAAATATTGCATCCGAGATGTTAGGTTGCCTTAGATAAGGATATATAACGTTATAAACGCATATAATGTTACCACCGAGACGTAGGACCAACATGCCTGGAATGTTGTCAAATGTTACATCCGAGATGTTAGGTTGCCTTAGGTTAGGATATATAACGTTATAGACGTATATACTGTTCCCTCCGAGAAGTATTGTTCGGCAGGCCAGGAATGTTGTCAAATATTGCATCCGAGATGTTAGGTTGCCCTAGGTTAGGATATATAACGTTATAGACGCATGTAACGTTACCACCGAGACGTAGGGACCGACACGCCTGGAATGTTGTCAAATGTTACATCCGAGATGTTAGGTTGCCTTAGGTTAGGATATATAACGTTATAGGCGTTTATGCTGTTCACTCCGAGAAGTAGGGTTCGACAGGCCAGGAATGTTGTCAAATATTGCATCCGAGATATTAGGTTGCCTTAGGTTAGGATATATAACGTTATAGACGCATGTAATGTTACCACCGAGACGTAGGGACCGACACGCCTGGAATGTTGTCAAATGTTACATCCGAGATGTTAGGTTGTCTTAGGTTAGGATATATGACGTTATAGACGTACATACTGTTCCCTCCGAGAAGTAGGGTTCGACAGGCAAGGAATGTTGTCAAATATTGCATCCGAGATGTTAGATTGCCTTAGATTACGATATCGACCGTTATGGACGCATATAATATTCCCACCGAAAAGTATGCACAGACACGCGAGGAATATTGTAAAATATTACGTCTGAGATAATAGGTTGCCTTAGATTAGGATATACAACGTTATAGACTCATATAATGTTCCCACCAAGAAGTAGGGTCCGACACGCCTTGAATGATGTAGAATATTACATCCGAGATGTCAGGTTGCCTTCGGTTAGGATATATAACGTTATAGACGTATATACTGTTCCCTCCGAGAAGTAGGGACCGACATGCCTGGAATGTTGTCAAATGTTACATCCGAGATGTTAGGTTGCCTTAGGTTAGGATATATAACGTTATAGACGTATATACTTTTCCCTCCGAGAAGTATTGTTCGACAGGCCAGGAATGTTGTCAAATATTGCATCCGAGATGTTAGGTTGCCTTAGGTTAGGATATATAACGTTCTAGACGCATGTAACGTCACCACCGAGACGTAGGGACCGACACGCCTGGAACGTTGTCAAATGTTACATCCGAGATGTTAGGTTGCCTTAGGTTAGGATTTATGACGTTATAGACGTATATGCTGTTCCCTCCGAGAAGTAGGGTCCGACACGCCTGGAATGATGTAGAATATTACATCCGAGATGTCAGGTTGCCTTAGGTTAGGATATATAACGTTATAGACGTATATACTGTTCCCTCCGAGAAGTAGGGTTCGACAGTCTAGGAATGTTGTCAAATATTGCATCCGAGATGTTAGGTTGCCTTAGATAAGGATATATAACGTTATAAACGCATATAATGTTACCACCGAGACGTAGGACCAACATGCCTGGAATGTTGTCAAATGTTACATCCGAGATGTTAGGTTGCCTTAGGTTAGGATATATAACGTTATAGACGTATATACTGTTCCCTCCGAGAAGTATTGTTCGGCAGGCCAGGAATGTTGTCAAATATTGCATCCGAGATGTTAGGTTGCCTTAGGTTAGGATATATAACGTTATAGACGCATGTAACGTTACCACCGAGACGTAGGGACCGACACGCCTGGAATGTTGTCAAATGTTACATCCGAGATGTTAGGTTGCCTTAGGTTAGGATATATAACGTTATAGACGTTTATGCTGTTCACTCCGAGAAGTAGGGTTCGACAGGCCAGGAATGTTGTCTAATATTGCATCCGAGATATTAGGTTGCCTTAGGTTAGGATATATAACGTTATAGACGCATGTAATGTTACCACCGAGACGTAGGGACCGACACGCCTGGAATGTTGTCAAATGTTACATCCGAGATGTTAGGTTGTCTTAGGTTAGGATATATGACGTTATAGACGTACATACTGTTCCCTCCGAGAAGTAGGGTTCGACAGGCAAGGAATGTTGTCAAATATTGCATCCGAGATGTTAGATTGCCTTAGATTACGATATCGACCGTTATGGACGCATATAATATTCCCACCGAAAAGTATGTACCGACACGCGAGGAATATTGTAAAATATTACGTCTGAGATAATAGGTTGCCTTAGATTAGGATATACAACGTTATAGACTCATATAATGTTCCCACCAAGAAGTAGGGTCCGACACGCCTTGAATGATGTAGAATATTACATCCGAGATGTCAGGTTGCCTTCGGTTAGGATATATAACATTATAGACGTATATACTGTTCCCTCCGAGAAGTAGGGTTCGACAGGCCAGGAATGTTGTCAAATATTGCATCCGAGATGTTAGGTTGCATTAGATAAGGATATATAACGTTATTGACGCATATAATGTTACCACCGAGACGTAGGGACCGACATGCCTGGAATGTTGTCAAATGTTACATCCGAGATGTTAGGTTGCCTTAGGTTAGGATATATGACGTTGTAGACGTATATACTGTTCCTTCCGAGAAGTAGGGTTCGACAGGCCAGGAATGTTGTCAAATATTGCATTCGAGATGTTAGGTTGCCTTAGATTAGGAAATATACCGTTATAGACGCATGTAATGTTACCACCGAGACGTAGGTTTCGACAGGCTAGGAATGTTGTCAAATATTGCATCCGAGATGTTAGCTTGGCTTAGATAAGGATATATAACGTTATAGACGCATATAATGTTACTACCGAGACGTAGGGACCGACATGCCTGGAATGTTGTCAAATGTTACATCCGAGATGTTAGGTTGCCTTAGGTTAGGATATATAATGTTATAGACGTATATACTGTTCCCTCCGAGAAGTATTGTTCGACAGGCCAGGAATGTTGTCAAATATTGCATCCGAGATGTTAGGTTGCCTTAGGTTAGCATATATAACGTTATAGACGCACGTAATGTTACCAGCGAGACGTAGGGTTCCAACACGCCTGGAATGTTGTCAAATGTTATATCCGAGATGTTAGGTTGCCTTAGGTTAGGATATATAACGTTATAGACGTATATACTGTTCCCACCGAGAAGTAGGGTTCGACACGTCAGGAATGTTGTCAAATATTACATACGAGATGTTAGTTGGCCTTAGGTTAGGATATATAACGTTATAGACGCATGTAATGTTACCACCGAGACGTAGGGACCGACACGCCTGGAATGTGGTAAAATGTTACATCCGAGTTGTTAGGTTGCCTAAGATTAGGATATATACCGTTATAGACGTATATACTGTTCCCTCCGAGCAGTAGGGTTCGACAGGCCAGGAATGTTGTCAAATATTGCATCCGAGATGTTAGGTTGCCTTAGATTAGGATATGCAGCGTTATAGACGCATATAATGTTACCACCGAGAAGTAGGGTCCGACACGCCTGGAAGGTTGTAGAATATTACGTCTGAGATAATAGGTTGCCTTAGATTAGGATATACAACGTTATAGACTCATATAATGTTCCCACCAAGAAGTAGGGTCCGACACGCCTTGAATGATGTAGAATATTACATCCGAGATGTCAGGTTGCCTTCGGTTAGGATATATAACGTTATAGACGTATATACTGTTCCCTCCGAGAAGTAGGGTTCGACAGGCCGGGAATGTTGTCAAATATTGCATCCGAGATGTTAGGTTGCCTTAGATAAGGATATATAACGTTATAGACGCATATAATGTTACCACCGAGACGTAGGGACCGACATGCCTGGAATGTTGTCAAATGTTACATCCGAGATGTTAGGTTGCCTTAGGTTAGGATATATGACGTTATAGACGTATATACTGTTCCCTCCGAGAAGTAGGGTTCGACAGGCCAGGAATGTTGTCAAATATTGCATCCGAGATGTTAGGTTGCCTTAGATAAGGATATATAACGTTATAGACGCATATAATGTTACCACCGAGACGTAGGGACCGACATGCCTGGAATGTTGTCAAATGTTACATCCGAGATGTTAGGTTGCCTTAGGTTAGGATTTATGACGTTATAGACGTATATGCTGTTCCCTCCGAGAAGTAGGGTCCGACACGCCTGGAACGATGTAGAATATTACATCCGAGATGTTAGGTTGCCTTAGGTTAGGATATATAACGTTATAGACGTATATAATGTTCCCTCCGAGAAGAATTGTTCGACAGGCCAGGAATGTTGTCAAATATTGCATCCGAGATGTTAGGTTGCCTTAGGTTAGGATATATAACGTTATAGACGCATGTAACGTTACCACCGAGACGTAGGGACCGACATGCCTGGAATGTTGTCAAATGTTACATCCGAGATGTTAGGTTGCCTTAGGTTAGTATATATGACGTTATAGACGTATATGCTGTTCACTCCGAGAAGTAGGGTTCGACAGGCCAGGAATGTTGTCAAATATTGCATCCGAGATGTTAGGTTGCCTTAGGTTAGCATATATAACGTTATAGACGCACGTAATGTTACCAGCGAGACGTAGGGTTCCAACACGCCTGGAATGTTGTCAAATGTTATATCCGAGATGTTAGGTTGCCTTAGGTTAGGATATATAACGTTATAGACGTATATACTGTTCCCACCGAGAAGTAGGGTTCGACACGTCAGGAATGTTGTCAAATATTACATACGAGATGTTAGTTGGCCTTAGGTTAGGATATATAACGTTATAGACGCATGTAATGTTACCACCGAGACGTAGGGACCGACACGCCTGGAATGTGGTAAAATGTCACATCCGAGATGTTAGGTTGCCTAAGATTAGGATATATACCGTTATAGACGTATATACTGTTCCCTCCGAGCAGTAGGGTTCGACAGGCCAGGAATGTTGTCAAATATTGCATCCGAGATGTTAGGTTGCCTTAGATTAGGATATGCAGCGTTATAGACGCATATAATGTTACCACCGAGAAGTAGGGTCCGACACGCCTGGAAGGTTGTAGAATATTACGTCTGAGATAATAGGTTGCCTTAGATTAGGATATACAACGTTATAGACTCATATAATGTTCCCACCAAGAAGTAGGGTCCGACACGCCTTGAATGATGTAGAATATTACATCCGAGATGTCAGGTTGCCTTCGGTTAGGATATATAACGTTATAGACGTATATACTGTTCCCTCCGAGAAGTAGGGTTCGACAGGCCAGGAATGTTGTCAAATATTGCATCCGAGATGTTAGGTTGCCTTAGATAAGGATATATAACGTTATAGACGCATATAATGTTACCACCGAGACATAGGGACCGACATGCCTGGAATGTTGTCAAATGTTACATCCGAGATGTTAGGTTGCCTTAGGTTACGATATATGACGTTGTAGACGTATATACTGTTCCCTCCGAGAAGTAGGGTTCGACAGGCCAGGAATGTTGTCAAATATTGCATCCGAGATGTTAGGTTGCCTTAGATAAGGATATATAACGTTATAGACGCATATAATGTTACCACCGAGACGTAGGGACCGACATGCCTGGAATGTTGTCAAATGTTACATCCGAGATGTTAGGTTGCCTTAGGTTAGGATATATAACGTTATAGACGTATATACTGTTCCCTCCGAGAAGTATTGTTCGGCAGGCCAGGAATGTTGTCAAATATTGCATCCGAGATGTTAGGTTGCCTTAGGTTAGGATTTATATCGTTATAGACGCATGTAACGTTACCACCGAGACGTAGGGACCGACACGCCTGGAATGTTGTCAAATGTTACATCCGAGATGTTAGGTTGCCTTAGGTTAGGATATATGACGTTATAGACGTATATGCTGTTCACTCCGAGAAGTAGGGTTCGACAGGCCAGGAATGTTGTCAAATATTGCATCCGAGATATTAGGTTGCCTTAGGTTAGGATATATAACGTTATAGACGCATGTAATGTTACCACCGAGACGTAGGGACCGACACGCCTGGAATGTTGTCAAATGTTATATCCGAGATGTTAGGTTGCCTTAGGTTAGGATATTTAACGTTATAGACGTATATACTGTTCCCACCGAGAAGTAGGGTTCGACACGCCAGGAATGTTGTCAGATATTACATACGAGATGTTAGTTGGCCTTAGGTTAGGATATATAACGTTATAGACGCATGTAACTTTACCACCGAGACGTAGGGACCGACACGCCTGGAATGTGGTAAAATGTTACATCCGAGATGTTAGGTTGCCTAAGATTAGGATATATACCGTTATAGACGCATGTAATGTTACCACCGAGACGTAGGGACCGACACGCCTGGAATGTTGTCAAATGTTACATCCGAGATGTTAGGTTGCCTTAGGCTAGGATATATGACGTTATAGACGTATATACTGTTCCCTCCGAGAAGTAGGGTTCGACAGGCCAGGAATGTTGTCAAATATTGCATCCGAGATGTTAGGTTGCCTTAGGTTAGGATATACAACGTTATAGACGCATGTAATGTTACCACCGAGACGTAGGGACCGACACGCCTGGAATGTTGTCAAATGTTACATCCGAGATGTTAGGTTGTCTTAGGTTAGGATATATGACGTTACAGACGTATATACTGTTCCCTCCGAGATGTCGGGTTCGACAGGCTGGAATGTTGTCACATATTTCATGCGAGATGTTAGGTTGCCTTAGATTAGGATATATACCGGTATAGATGTATATACTGTTCCCTCCGAGCAGTAAGGTTCGACAGGCCAGGAATGTTGTCAAATATTGCATCCGAGATGTTAGGTTGCCTTAGGTTAGCATATATAACGTTATAGACGCACGTAATGTTACGAGCGAGACGTAGGGTTCCAACACGCCTGGAATGTTGTCAAATGTTATATCCGAGATGTTAGGTTGCCTTAGGTTAGGATATTTAACGTTATAGACGTATATACTGTTCCCACCGAGAAGTAGGGTTCGACACGCCAGGAATGTTGTCAGATATTACATACGAGATGTTAGTTGGCCTTAGGTTAGGATATATAACGTTATAGACGCATGTAACTTTACCACCGAGACGTAGGGACCGACACGCCTGGAATGTGGTAAAATGTTACATCCGAGATGTTAGGTTGCCTAAGATTAGGATATATACCGTTATAGACGCATGTAATGTTACCACCGAGACGTAGGGACCGACACGCCTGGAATGTTGTCAAATGTTACATCCGAGATGTTAGGTTGCCTTAGGCTAGGATATATGACGTTATAGACGTATATACTGTTCCCTCCGAGAAGTAGGGTTCGACAGGCCAGGAATGTTGTCAAATATTGCATCCGAGATGTTAGGTTGCCTTAGGTTAGGATATACAACGTTATAGACGCATATAATGTTCTCACCGAGAAGTAGGGTCCGACACGCCTGGAATGTTGTAGAATAATATATCCGAGATTTCAGGTTGCCTTAGGTGAGGATATATAACGTTATAGACGTACATACTGTTCCCTCCGAGAAGTAGGGTTCGACAGGCAAGGAATGTTGTCAAATATTGCATCCGAGATGTTAGATTGCCTTAGATTACGATATCGACCGTTATGGACGCATATAATATTCCCACCGAAAAGTATGTACCGACACGCAAGGAATATTGTAAAATATAACGTCTGAGATAATAGGTTGCCTTAGATTAGGATATGCAGCGTTATAGACGCATATAATGTTACCACCGAGAAGTAGGGTCCGACCCGCCTGGAAGGTTGTAGAATATTACATCCGAGATGTTAGGTTGCCTTAGGTTGGGATATATAACGTTATAGACGTACATACTGTTCCCTCCGAGAAGTAGGGTTCGACAGGCAAGGAATGTTGTCAAATATTGCATCCGAGATGTTAGATTGCCTTAGATTACGATATCGACCGTTATGGACGCATATAATATTCCCACCGAAAAGTATGCACAGACACGCGAGGAATATTGTAAAATATTACGTCTGAGATAATAGGTTGCCTTAGATTAGGATATACAACGTTATAGACTCATATAATGTTCCCACCAAGAAGTAGGGTCCGACACGCCTTGAATGATGTAGAATATTACATCCGAGATGTCAGGTTGCCTTCGGTTAGGATATATAACGTTATAGACGTATATACTGTTCCCTCCGAGAAGTAGGGTTCGACAGGCCAGGAATGTTGTCAAATATTGCATGCGAGATGTTAGGTTGCATTAGATAAGGATATATAACGTTATAGACGCATATAATGTTACCACCGAGACGTAGGGACCGACATGCCTGGAATGTTGTCAAATGTTACATCCGAGATGTTAGGTTGCCTTAGGTTAGGATATATGACGTTGTAGACGTATATACTGTTCCTTCCGAGAAGTAGGGTTCGACAGGCCAGGAATGTTGTCAAATATTGCATTCGAGATGTTAGGTTGCCTTAGAATAGGAAATATACCGTTATAGACGCATGTAATGTTACCACCGAGACGTAGGGTTCGACAGGCTAGGAATGTTGTCAAATATTGCATCCGAGATGTTAGGTTGCCTTAGATAAGGATATATAACGTTATAGACGCATATAATGTTACTACCGAGACGTAGGGACCGACATGCCTGGAATGTTGTCAAATGTTACATCCGAGATGTTAGGTTGCCTTAGGTTAGGATATATAACGTTATAGACGTATATACTGTTCCCTGCGAGAAGTATTGTTCGACAGGCCAGGAATGTTGTCAAATATTGCATCCGAGATGTTAGGTTGCCTTAGGTTAGGATATATAACGTTCTAGACGCATGTAAAGTTACCACCGAGACGTAGGGACCGACACGCCTGGAATGTTGTCAAATGTTACATCCGAGATGTTAGGTTGCCTTAGGTTAGGATATATAACGTTATAGACGTATATACTGTTCCCACCGAGACGTAGGGACCGACACGCTTGGAATGTGGTAAAATGTTACAACCGAGATGTTAGGTTGCCTAAGATTAGGATATATACCGTTATAGACGCATGTAATGTTACCACCCAGACGTAGGGACCGACACGCCTGGAATGTTGTCAAATGTTACATCCGAGATGTTAGGTTGCCTTAGGCTAGGATATATGACGTTATAGATGTATATGCTGTTCCCTCCGAGATGTAGGGTTCGACAGGCCAGGAATGTTGTCAAATATTGCATTCGAGATGTTAGGTTGCCTTAGATTAGGAAATATACCGTTATAGACGCATGTAATGTTACCACCGAGACGTAGGGTTCGACAGGCTAGGAATGTTGTCAAATATTGCATCCGAGATGTTAGCTTGGCTTAGATAAGGATATATAACGTTATAGACGCATATAATGTTACTACCGAGACGTAGGGACCGACATGCCTGGAATGTTGTCAAATGTTACATCCGAGATGTTAGGTTGCCTTAGGTTAGGATATATAATGTTATAGACGTATATACTGTTCCCTCCGAGAAGTATTGTTCGACAGGCCAGGAATGTTGTCAAATATTGCATCCGAGATGTTAGGTTGCCTTAGGTTAGCATATATAACGTTATAGACGCACGTAATGTTACCAGCGAGACGTAGGGTTCCAACACGCCTGGAATGTTGTCAAATGTTATATCCGAGATGTTAGGTTGCCTTAGGTTAGGATATATAACGTTATAGACGTATATACTGTTCCCACCGAGAAGTAGGGTTCGACACGTCAGGAATGTTGTCAAATATTACATACGAGATGTTAGTTGGCCTTAGGTTAGGATATATAACGTTATAGACGCATGTAATGTTACCACCGAGACGTAGGGACCGACACGCCTGGAATGTGGTAAAATGTTACATCCGAGTTGTTAGGTTGCCTAAGATTAGGATATATACCGTTATAGACGTATATACTGTTCCCTCCGAGCAGTAGGGTTCGACAGGCCAGGAATGTTGTCAAATATTGCATCCGAGATGTTAGGTTGCCTTAGATTAGGATATGCAGCGTTATAGACGCATATAATGTTACCACCGAGAAGTAGGGTCCGACACGCCTGGAAGGTTGTAGAATACTACGTCTGAGATAATAGGTTGCCTTAGATTAGGATATACAACGTTATAGACTCATATAATGTTCCCACCAAGAAGTAGGGTCCGACACGCCTTGAATGATGTAGAATATTACATCCGAGATGTCAGGTTGCCTTCGGTTAGGATATATAACGTTATAGACGTATATACTGTTCCCTCCGAGAAGTAGGGTTCGACAGGCCGGGAATGTTGTCAAATATTGCATCCGAGATGTTAGGTTGCCTTAGATAAGGATATATAACGTTATAGACGCATATAATGTTACCACCGAGACGTAGGGACCGACATGCCTGGAATGTTGTCAAATGTTACATCCGAGATGTTAGGTTGCCTTAGGTTAGGATTTATGACGTTATAGACGTATATGCTGTTCCCTCCGAGAAGTAGGGTCCGACACGCCTGGAACGATGTAGAATATTACATCCGAGATGTTAGGTTGCCTTAGGTTAGGATATATAACGTTATAGACGTATATAATGTTCCCTCCGAGAAGAATTGTTCGACAGGCCAGGAATGTTGTCAAATATTGCATCCGAGATGTTAGGTTGCCTTAGGTTAGGATATATAACGTTATAGACGCATGTAACGTTACCACCGAGACGTAGGGACCGACATGCCTGGAATGTTGTCAAATGTTACATCCGAGATGTTAGGTTGCCTTAGGTTACGATATATGACGTTGTAGACGTATATACTGTTCCCTCCGAGAAGTAGGGTTCGACAGGCCAGGAATGTTGTCAAATATTGCATCCGAGATGTTAGGTTGCCTTAGATAAGGATATATAACGTTATAGACGCATATAATGTTACCACCGAGACGTAGGGACCGACATGCCTGGAATGTTGTCAAATGTTACATCCGAGATGTTAGGTTGCCTTAGGTTAGGATATATGACGTTGTAGACGTATATACTGTTCCCTCCGAGAAGTAGGGTTCGACAGGCCAGGAATGTTGTCAAATATTGCATCCGAGATGTTAGGTTGCCTTAGGTTAGCATATATAACGTTATAGACGCACGTAATGTTACCAGCGAGACGTAGGGTTCCAACACGCCTGGAATGTTGTCAAATGTTATATCCGAGATGTTAGGTTGCCTTATGTTAGGATATATAACGTTATAGACGTATATACTGTTCCCACCGAGAAGTAGGGTTCGACACGTCAGGAATGTTGTCAAATATTACATACGAGATGTTAGTTGGCCTTAGGTTAGGATATATAACGTTATAGACGCATGTAATGTTACCACCGAGACGTAGGGACCGACACGCCTGGAATGTGGTAAAATGTCACATCCGAGATGTTAGGTTGCCTAAGATTCAGATATATACCGTTATAGACGTATATACTGTTCCCTCCGAGCAGTAGGGTTCGACAGGCCAGGAATGTTGTCAAATATTGCATCCGAGATGTTAGGTTGCCTTAGATTAGGATATGCAGCGTTATAGACGCATATAATGTTACCACCGAGAAGTAGGGTCCGACACGCCTGGAAGGTTGTAGAATATTACGTCTGAGATAATAGGTTGCCTTAGATTAGGATATACAACGTTATAGACTCATATAATGTTCCCACCAAGAAGTAGGGTCCGACACGCCTTGAATGATGTAGAATATTACATCCGAGATGTCAGGTTGCCTTCGGTTAGGATATATAACGTTATAGACGTATATACTGTTCCCTCCGAGAAGTAGGGTTCGACAGGCCAGGAATGTTGTCAAATATTGCATCCGAGATGTTAGGTTGCCTTAGATAAGGATATATAACGTTATAGACGCATATAATGTTACCACCGAGACATAGGGACCGACATGCCTGGAATGTTGTCAAATGTTACATCCGAGATGTTAGGTTGCCTTAGGTTACGATATATGACGTTGTAGACGTATATACTGTTCCCTCCGAGAAGTAGGGTTCGACAGGCCAGGAATGTTGTCAAATATTGCATCCGAGATGTTAGGTTGCCTTAGATAAGGATATATAACGTTATAGACGCATATAATGTTACCACCGAGACGTAGGGACCGACATGCCTGGAATGTTGTCAAATGTTACATCCGAGATGTTAGGTTGCCTTAGGTTAGGATATATAACGTTATAGACGTATATACTGTTCCCTCCGAGAAGTATTGTTCGACAGGCCAGGAATGTTGTCAAATATTGCATCCCAGATGTTAGGGTGCCTTAGGTTAGGATATATAACGTTCTAGACGCATGTAACGTTACCACCGAGACGTAGGGACCGACACGCCTGGAATGTTGTCAAATGTTACATCCGAGATGTTAGGTTGCCTTAGGTTAGGATTTATGACGTTATAGACGTATATGCTGTTCCCTCCGAGAAGTAGGGTCCGACACGCCTGGAATGATGTAGAATATTACATCCGAGATGTCAGGTTGCCTTAGGTTAGGATATATAACGTTATAGACGTATATACTGTTCCCTCCGAGAAGTAGGGTTCGACAGGCTAGGAATGTTGTCAAATATTGCATCCGAGATGTTAGGTTGCCTTAGATAAGGATATATAACGTTATAGACGCATATAATGTTACCACCGAGACGTAGGACCAACATGCCTGGAATGTTGTCAAATGTTACATCCGAGATATTAGGTTGCCTTAGGTTAGGATATATAACGTTATAGACGTATATACTGTTCCCTCCGAGAAGTATTGTTCGGCAGGCCAGGAATGTTGTCAAATATTGCATCCGAGATGTTAGGTTGCCTTAGGTTAGGATTTATATCGTTATAGACGCATGTAACGTTACCACCGAGACGTAGGGACCGACACGCCTGGAATGTTGTCAAATGTTACATCCGAGATGTTAGGTTGCCTTAGGTTAGGATATATGACGTTATAGACGTATATGCTGTTCACTCCGAGAAGTAGGGTTCGACAGGCCAGGAATGTTGTCAAATATTGCATCCGAGATATTAGGTTGCCTTAGGTTAGGATATATAACGTTATAGACGCATGTAATGTTACCACCGAGACGTAGGGACCGACACGCCTGGAATGTTGTCAAATGTTACATCCGAGATGTTAGGTTGTCTTAGGTTAGGATATATGACGTTACAGACGTATATACTGTTCCCTCCGAGATGTCGGGTTCGACAGGCTGGAATGTTGTCACATATTTCATGCGAGATGTTAGGTTGCCTTAGATTAGGATATATACCGGTATAGATGTATATACTGTTCCCTCCGAGCAGTAAGGTTCGACAGGCCAGGAATGTTGTCAAATATTGCATCCGAGATGTTAGGTTGCCTTAGGTTAGCATATATAACGTTATAGACGCACGTAATGTTACGAGCGAGACGTAGGGTTCCAACACGCCTGGAATGTTGTCAAATGTTATATCCGAGATGTTAGGTTGCCTTAGGTTAGGATATTTAACGTTATAGACGTATATACTGTTCCCACCGAGAAGTAGGGTTCGACACGCCAGGAATGTTGTCAGATATTACATACGAGATGTTAGTTGGCCTTAGGTTAGGATATATAACGTTATAGACGCATGTAACTTTACCACCGAGACGTAGGGACCGACACGCCTGGAATGTGGTAAAATGTTACATCCGAGATGTTAGGTTGCCTAAGATTAGGATATATACCGTTATAGACGCATGTAATGTTACCACCGAGACGTAGGGACCGACACGCCTGGAATGTTGTCAAATGTTACATCCGAGATGTTAGGTTGCCTTAGGCTAGGATATATGACGTTATAGACGTATATACTGTTCCCTCCGAGAAGTAGGGTTCGACAGGCCAGGAATGTTGTCAAATATTGCATCCGAGATGTTAGGTTGCCTTAGGTTAGGATATACAACGTTATAGACGCATATAATGTTCTCACCGAGAAGTAGGGTCCGACACGCCTGGAATGTTGTAGAATAATATATCCGAGATTTCAGGTTGCCTTAGGTGAGGATATATAACGTTATAGACGTACATACTGTTCCCTCCGAGAAGTAGGGTTCGACAGGCAAGGAATGTTGTCAAATATTGCATCCGAGATGTTAGATTGCCTTAGATTACGATATCGACCGTTATGGACGCATATAATATTCCCACCGAAAAGTATGTACCGACACGCAAGGAATATTGTAAAATATAACGTCTGAGATAATAGGTTGCCTTAGATTAGGATATGCAGCGTTATAGACGCATATAATGTTACCACCGAGAAGTAGGGTCCGACCCGCCTGGAAGGTTGTAGAATATTACATCCGAGATGTTAGGTTGCCTTAGGTTGGGATATATAACGTTATAGACGTACATACTGTTCCCTCCGAGAAGTAGGGTTCGACAGGCAAGGAATGTTGTCAAATATTGCATCCGAGATGTTAGATTGCCTTAGATTACGATATCGACCGTTATGGACGCATATAATATTCCCACCGAAAAGTATGCACAGACACGCGAGGAATATTGTAAAATATTACGTCTGAGATAATAGGTTGCCTTAGATTAGGATATACAACGTTATAGACTCATATAATGTTCCCACCAAGAAGTAGGGTCCGACACGCCTTGAATGATGTAGAATATTACATCCGAGATGTCAGGTTGCCTTCGGTTAGGATATATAACGTTATAGACGTATATACTGTTCCCTCCGAGAAGTAGGGTTCGACAGGCCAGGAATGTTGTCAAATATTGCATGCGAGATGTTAGGTTGCATTAGATAAGGATATATAACGTTATAGACGCATATAATGTTACCACCGAGACGTAGGGACCGACATGCCTGGAATGTTGTCAAATGTTACATCCGAGATGTTAGGTTGCCTTAGGTTAGGATATATGACGTTGTAGACGTATATACTGTTCCTTCCGAGAAGTAGGGTTCGACAGGCCAGGAATGTTGTCAAATATTGCATTCGAGATGTTAGGTTGCCTTAGAATAGGAAATATACCGTTATAGACGCATGTAATGTTACCACCGAGACGTAGGGTTCGACAGGCTAGGAATGTTGTCAAATATTGCATCCGAGATGTTAGGTTGCCTTAGGTTAGGATATATAACGTTCTAGACGCATGTAAAGTTACCACCGAGACGTAGGGACCGACACGCCTGGAATGTTGTCAAATGTTACATCCGAGATGTTAGGTTGCCTTAGGTTAGGATATATAACGTTATAGACGTATATACTGTTCCCACCGAGACGTAGGGACCGACACGCTTGGAATGTGGTAAAATGTTACAACCGAGATGTTAGGTTGCCTAAGATTAGGATATATACCGTTATAGACGCATGTAATGTTACCACCGAGACGTAGGGACCGACACGCCTGGAATGTTGTCAAATGTTACATCCGAGATGTTAGGTTGCCTTAGGCTAGGATATATGACGTTATAGATGTATATGCTGTTCCCTCCGAGATGTAGGGTTCGACAGGCCAGGAATGTTGTCAAATATTGCATCCGAGATATTAGGTTGCCTTAGGTTAGGATATATAACGTTATAGACGCATGTAATGTTACCACCGAGACGTAGGGACCGACACGCCTGGAATGCTGTCAAATGTTACATCCGGGATGTTAGGTTGTCTTAGGTTAGGATATATGACGTTACAGACGTATATACTGTTCCCTCCGAGATGTCGGGTTCGACAGGCCAGGAATGTTGTCAAATATTGCATCCGAGATGTTAGGTTGCCTTAGACTAGGATATATACCGTTATAGATGTATATACTGTTCCCTCCGAGCAGTAGGGTTCGACAGGCCAGGAATGTTGTCAAATATTGCATCCGAGATGTTAGGTTGCCTTAGGTTAGCATATATAACGTTATAGACGCACGTAATGTTACCAGCGAGACGTAGGGTTCCAACACGCCTGGAATGTTGTCAAATGTTATATCCGAGATGTTAGGTTGCCTTAGGTTAGGATATACAACGTTATAGACGTATATACTGTTCCCACCGAGAAGTAGGGTTCGACACGCCAGGAATGTTGTCAAATATTACATACGAGAAGTTAGTTGGGCTTAGGTTAGGATATATAACGTTATAGACGCATGTAATGTTACCACCGAGATGTAGGGACCGACACGCCTGGAATGTGGTAAAATGTTACATCCGAGATGTTAGGTTGCCTAAGATTAGGATATATACCGTTATAGACGCATGTAATGTTACCACCGAGACGTAGGGACAGACACGCCTGGAATGTTGTCAAATGTTACATCCGAGATGTTAGGTTGCCTTAGGCTAGGATATATGACGTTATAGATGTATATGCTGTTCCCTCCGAGAAGTAGGGTTCGACAGGCCAGGAATGTTGTCAAATATTGCATCCGAGATGTTAGGTTGCCTTAGGTTAGGATATACAACGTTATAGACGCATATAATGTTCTCACCGAGAAGTAGGGTCCGACACGCCTGGAATGTTGTAGAATAATATATCCGAGATGTCAGGTTGCCTTAGGTTAGGATATATAACGTTATAGACGTATATACTGTTCCCTCCGAGAAGTAGGGTTCGACAGGCCAGGAATGTTGTCAAATATTGCATCCGAGATGTTAGGTTGCCTTAGATAAGGATATATAACGTTATAGACGCATATAATGTTACCACCGAGACGTAGGACCAACATGTCTGGAATGTTGTCAAATGTTATATCCGAGATGTTAGGTTGCCTTAGGTTAGGATATATAACGTTATAGACGTATATACTGTTCCCACCGAGTCGTAGGGACCGACACGCCTGGAATGTGGTAAAATGTTACATCCGAGATGTTAGGTTGCCTAAGATTAGGATATATACCGTTATAGACGCATGTAATGTTACCACCGAGACGTAGGGACCGACACGCCTGGAATGTTGTCAAATGTTACATCCGAGATGTTAGGTTGCCTTAGGCTAGGATATATGACGTTATAGATGTATATGCTGTTCCCTCCGAGATGTAGGTTTCCACAGGCCAGGAATGTTGTCAAATATTGCATCCGAGATATTAGGTTGCCTTAGGTTAGGATATATAACGTTATAGACGCATGTAATGTTACCACCGAGACGTAGGGACCGACACGCCTGGAATGCTGTCAAATGTTACATCCGGGATGTTAGGTTGTCTTACGTTAGGATATATGACGTTACAGACGTATATACTGTTCCTTCCGACATGTCGGGTTCGACAGGCCAGGAATGTTGTCACATATTTCATCCGAGATGTTAGGTTGCCTTAGGTTAGCATATATAACGTTATAGACGCACGTAATGTTACCAGCGAGACGTAGGGTTCCAACACGCCTGGAATGTTGTCAAATGTTATATCCGAGATGTTAGGTTGCCTTAGGTTAGGATATATAACGTTATAGACGTATATACTGTTCCCACCGAGAAGTAGGGTTCGACACGTCAGGAATGTTGTCAAATATTACATACGAGATGTTAGTTGGCCTTAGGTTAGGATATATAACGTTATAGACGCATGTAATGTTACCACCGAGACGTAGGGACCGACACGCCTGGAATGTGGTAAAATGTTACATCCGAGATGTTAGGTTGCCTAAGATTAGGATATATACCGTTATAGACGTATATACTGTTCCCTCCGAGCAGTAGGGTTCGACAGGCCAGGAATGTTGTCAAATATTGCATCCGAGATGTTAGGTTGCCTTAGATTAGCATATGCAGCGTTATAGACGCATATAATGTTACCACCGAGAAGAAGGGTCCGACACGCCTGGAAGGTTGTAGAATATTACGTCTGAGATAATAGGTTGCCTTAGATTAGGATATACAACGTTATAGACTCATATAATGTTCCCACCAAGAAGTAGGGTCCGACACGCCTTGAATGATGTAGAATATTACATCCGAGATGTCAGGTTGCCTTCGGTTAGGATATATAACGTTATAGACGTATATACTGTTCCCTCCGAGAAGTAGGGTTCGACAGGCCAGGAATGTTGTCAAATATTGCATCCGAGATGTTAGGTTGCCTTAGATAAGGATATATAACGTTATAGACGCATATAATGTTACCACCGAGACATAGGGACCGACATGCCTGGAATGTTGTCAAATGTTACATCCGAGATGTTAGGTTGCCTTAGGTTAGGATATATGACGTTGTAGACGTATATACTGTTCCCTCCGAGAAGTAGGGTTCGACAGGCCAGGAATGTTGTCAAATATTGCATCCGAGATGTTAGGTTGCCTTAGATAAGGATATATAACGTTATAGACGCATATAATGTTACCACCGAGACGTAGGGACCGACATGCCTGGAATGTTGTCAAATGTTACATCCGAGATGTTAGGTTGCCTTAGGTTAGGATATATAACGTTATAGACGTATATACTGTTCCCTCCGAGAAGTATTGTTCGACAGGCCAGGAATGTTGTCAAATATTGCATCCGAGATGTTAGGGTGCCTTATGTTAGGATATATAACGTTCTAGACGCATGTAACGTTACCACCGAGACGTAGGGACCGACACGCCTGGAATGTTGTCAAATGTTACATCCGAGATGTTAGGTTGCCTTAGGTTAGGATTTATGACGTTATAGACGTATATGCTGTTCCCTCCGAGAAGTAGGGTCCGACACGCCTGGAATGATGTAGAATATTACATCCGAGATGTCAGGTTGCCTTAGGTTAGGATATATAACGTTATAGACGTATATACTGTTCCCTCCGAGAAGTAGGGTTCGACAGGCTAGGAATGTTGTCAAATATTGCATCCGAGATGTTAGGTTGCCTTAGATAAGGATATATAACGTTATAGACGCATATAATGTTACCACCGAGACGTAGGACCAACATGCCTGGAATGTTGTCAAATGTTACATCCGAGATATTAGGTTGCCTTAGGTTAGGATATATAACGTTATAGACGTATATACTGTTCCCTCCGAGAAGTATTGTTCGGCAGGCCAGGAATGTTGTCAAATATTGCATCCGAGATGTTAGGTTGCCTTAGGTTAGGATTTATATCGTTATAGACGCATGTAACGTTACCACCGAGACGTAGGGACCGACACGCCTGGAATGTTGTCAAATGTTACATCCGAGATGTTAGGTTGCCTTAGGTTAGGATATATGACGTTATAGACGTATATGCTGTTCACTCCGAGAAGTAGGGTTCGACAGGCCAGGAATGTTATCAAATATTGCATCCGAGATATTAGGTTGCCTTAGGTTAGGATATATAACGTTATAGACGCATGTAATGTTACCACCGAGACGTAGGGACCGACACGCCTGGAATGTTGTCAAATATTACATCCGAGATGTTAGGTTGTCTTAGGTTAGGATATATGACGTTACAGACGTATATACTGTTCCCTCCGAGATGTCGGGTTCGACAGGCTGGAATGTTGTCACATATTTCATCCGAGATGTTAGGTTGCCTTAGATTAGGATATATACCGTTATAGATGTATATACTGTTCCCTCCGAGCAGTAGGGTTCGACAGGCCAGGAATGTTGTCAAATATTGCATCCGAGATGTTAGGTTGCCTTAGGTTAGGATATACAACGTTATAGACGCATATAATGTTCTCACCGAGAAGTAGGGTCCGACACGCCTGGAATGTTGTAGAATAATATATCCGAGATGTCAGGTTGCCTTAGGTTAGGATATATAACGTTATAGACGTATATACTGTTCCCTCCGAGAAGTAGGGTTCGACAGGCCAGGAATGTTGTCAAATATTGCATCCGAGATGTTAGGTTGCCTTAGATAAGGATATATAACGTTATAGACGCATATAATGTTACCACCGAGACGTAGGACCAACATGTCTGGAATGTTGTCAAATGTTATATCCGAGATGTTAGGTTGCCTTAGGTTAGGATATATAACGTTATAGACGTATATACTGTTCCCACCGAGTCGTAGGGACCGACACGCCTGGAATGTGGTAAAATGTTACATCCGAGATGTTAGGTTGCCTAAGATTAGGATATATACCGTTATAGACGCATGTAATGTTACCACCGAGACGTAGGGACCGACACGCCTGGAATGTTGTCAAATGTTACATCCGAGATGTTAGGTTGCCTTAGGCTAGGATATATGACGTTATAGATGTATATGCTGTTCCCTCCGAGATGTAGGTTTCCACAGGCCAGGAATGTTGTCAAATATTGCATCCGAGATATTAGGTTGCCTTAGGTTAGGATATATAACGTTATAGACGCATGTAATGTTACCACCGAGACGTAGGGACCGACACGCCTGGAATGCTGTCAAATGTTACATCCGGGATGTTAGGTTGTCTTAGGTTAGGATATATGACGTTACAGACGTATATACTGTTCCTTCCGACATGTCGGGTTCGACAGGCCAGGAATGTTGTCACATATTTCATCCGAGATGTTAGGTTGCCTTAGGTTAGCATATATAACGTTATAGACGCACGTAATGTTACCAGCGAGACGTAGGGTTCCAACACGCCTGGAATGTTGTCAAATGTTATATCCGAGATGTTAGGTTGCCTTAGGTTAGGATATATAACATTATAGACGTATATACTGTTCCCACCGAGAAGTAGGGTTCGACACGTCAGGAATGTTGTCAAATATTACATACGAGATGTTAGTTGGCCTTAGGTTAGTATATATAACGTTATAGACGCATGTAATGTTACCACCGAGACGTAGGGACCGACACGCCTGGAATGTGGTAAAATGTTACATCCGAGATGTTAGGTTGCCTAAGATTAGGATATATACCGTTATAGACGTATATACTGTTCCCTCCGAGCAGTAGGGTTCGACAGGCCAGGAATGTTGTCAAATATTGCATCCGAGATGTTAGGTTGCCTTAGATTAGCATATGCAGCGTTATAGACGCATATAATGTTACCACCGAGAAGTAGGGTCCGACACGCCTGGAAGGTTGTAGAATATTACGTCTGAGATAATAGGTTGCCTTAGATTAGGATATACAACGTTATAGACTCATATAATGTTCCCACCAAGAAGTAGGGTCCGACACGCCTTGAATGATGTAGAATATTACATCCGAGATGTCAGGTTGCCTTCGGTTAGGATATATAACGTTATAGACGTATATACTGTTCCCTCCGAGAAGTAGGGTTCGACAGGCCAGGAATGTTGTCAAATATTGCATCCGAGATGTTAGGTTGCCTTAGATAAGGATATATAACGTTATAGACGCATATAATGTTACCACCGAGACATAGGGACCGACATGCCTGGAATGTTGTCAAATGTTACATCCGAGATGTTAGGTTGCCTTAGGTTAGGATATATGACGTTGTAGACGTATATACTGTTCCCTCCGAGAAGTAGGGTTCGACAGGCCAGGAATGTTGTCAAATATTGCATCCGAGATGTTAGGTTGCCTTAGATAAGGATATATAACGTTATAGACGCATATAATGTTACCACCGAGACGTAGGGACCGACATGCCTGGAATGTTGTCAAATGTTACATCCGAGATGTTAGGTTGCCTTAGGTTAGGATATATAACGTTATAGACGTATATACTGTTCCCTCCGAGAAGTATTGTTCGACAGGCCAGGAATGTTGTCAAATATTGCATCCGAGATGTTAGGGTGCCTTATGTTAGGATATATAACGTTCTAGACGCATGTAACGTTACCACCGAGACGTAGGGACCGACACGCCTGGAATGTTGTCAAATGTTACATCCGAGATGTTAGGTTGCCTTAGGTTAGGATTTATGACGTTATAGACGTATATGCTGTTCCCTCCGAGAAGTAGGGTCCGACACGCCTGGAATGATGTAGAATATTACATCCGAGATGTCAGGTTGCCTTAGGTTAGGATATATAACGTTATAGACGTATATACTGTTCCCTCCGAGAAGTAGGGTTCGACAGGCTAGGAATGTTGTCAAATATTGCATCCGAGATGTTAGGTTGCCTTAGATAAGGATATATAACGTTATAGACGCATATAATGTTACCACCGAGACGTAGGACCAACATGCCTGGAATGTTGTCAAATGTTACATCCGAGATATTAGGTTGCCTTAGGTTAGGATATATAACGTTATAGACGTATATACTGTTCCCTCCGAGAAGTATTGTTCGGCAGGCCAGGAATGTTGTCAAATATTGCATCCGAGATGTTAGGTTGCCTTAGGTTAGGATTTATATCGTTATAGACGCATGTAACGTTACCACCGAGACGTAGGGACCGACACGCCTGGAATGTTGTCAAATGTTACATCCGAGATGTTAGGT
Source organism: Xylocopa violacea (assembly GCA_963969225.1). Taxonomy (NCBI): domain Eukaryota; kingdom Metazoa; phylum Arthropoda; class Insecta; order Hymenoptera; family Apidae; genus Xylocopa; species Xylocopa violacea. Next base: position 593,912 of record CAXAJV010000346.1, on the reverse strand, counting down.
TGCCTTAGGTTAGGATATATGACGTTATAGACGTATATGCTGTTCACTCCGAGAAGTAGGGTTCGACAGGCCAGGAATGTTATCAAATATTGCATCCGAGATATTAGGTTGCCTTAGGTTAGGATATATAACGTTATAGACGCATGTAATGTTACCACCGAGACGTAGGGACCGACACGCCTGGAATGTTGTCAAATATTACATCCGAGATGTTAGGTTGTCTTAGGTTAGGATATATGACGTTACAGACGTATATACTGTTCCCTCCGAGATGTCGGGTTCGACAGGCTGGAATGTTGTCACATATTTCATCCGAGATGTTAGGTTGCCTTAGATTAGGATATATACCGTTATAGATGTATATACTGTTCCCTCCGAGCAGTAGGGTTCGACAGGCCAGGAATGTTGTCAAATATTGCATCCGAGATGTTAGGTTGCCTTAGGTTAGCATATATAACGTTATAGACGCACGTAATGTTACCAGCGAGACGTAGGGTTCCAACACGCCTGGAATGTTGTCAAATGTTATATCCGAGATGTTAGGTTGCCTTAGGTTAGGATATTTAACGTTATAGACGTATATACTGTTCCCACCGAGAAGTAGGGTTCGACACGCCAGGAATGTTGTCAGATATTACATACGAGATGTTAGTTGGCCTTAGGTTAGGATATATAACGTTATAGACGCATGTAACGTTACCACCGAGACGTAGGGACCGACACGCCTGGAATGTGGTAAAATGTTACATCCGAGATGTTAGGTTGCCTAAGATTAGGATATATACCGTTATAGACGCATGTAATGTTACCACCGAGACGTAGGGACCGACACGCCTGGAATGTTGTCAAATGTTGCATCCGAGATGTTAGGTTGCCTTAGGCTAGGATATATGACGTTATAGACGTATATACTGTTCCCTCCGAGAAGTAGGGTTCGACAGGCCAGGAATGTTGTCAAATATTGCATCCGAGATGTTAGGTTGCCTTAGGTTAGGATATACAACGTTATAGACGCATATAATGTTCTCACCGAGAAGTAGGGTCCGACACGCCTGGAATGTTGTAGAATAATATATCCGAGATTTTAGGTTGCCTTAGGTGAGGATATATAACGTTATAGACGTACATACTGTTCCCTCCGAGAAGTAGGGTTCGACAGGCAAGGAATGTTGTCAAATATTGCATCCGAGATGTTAGATTGCCTTAGATTACGATATCGACCGTTATGGACGCATATAATATTCCCACCGAAAAGTATGTACCGACACGCGAGGAATATTGTAAAATATTACGTCTGAGATAATAGGTTGCCTTAGATTAGGATATATAACGTTATAGACGTATATAATGTTCCCTCCGAGAAGTATTGTTCGACAGGCCAGGAATGTTGTCAAATATTGCATCCGAGATGTTAGGTTGCCTTAGGTTAGGATATATAACGTTCTAGACGCATGTAACGTTACCACCGAGACGTAGGGACCGACACGCCTGGAACGTTGTCAAATGTTACATCCGAGATGTTAGGTTGCCTTAGGTTAGGATTTATGACGTTATAGACGTATATGCTGTTCCCTCCGAGAAGTAGGGTCCGACACGCCTGGAATGATGTAGAATATTACATCCGAGATGTCAGGTTGCCTTAGGTTAGGATTTATAACGTTATAGACGTATATACTGTTCCCTCCGAGAAGTAGGGTTCGACAGGCTAGGAATGTTGTCAAATATTGCATCCGAGATGTTAGGTTGCCTAAGATAAGGATATATAACGTTATAAACGGATATAATGTTACCACCGAGACGTAGGACCAACATGCCTGGAATGTTGTCAAATGTTACATCCGAGATGTTAGGTTGCCTTAGGTTAGGATATATAACGTTATAGACGTATATACTGTTCCCTCCGAGAAGTATTGTTCGACAGGCCAGGAATGTTGTCAAATATTGCATCCGAGATGTTAGGGTGCCTTATGTTAGGATATATAACGTTCTAGACGCATGTAACGTTACCACCGAGACGTAGGGACCGACACGCCTGGAATGTTGTCAAATGTTACATCCGAGATGTTAGGTTGCCTTAGGTTAGGATTTATGACGTTATAGACGTATATGCTGTTCCCTCCGAGAAGTAGGGTCCGACACGCCTGGAATGATGTAGAATATTACATCCGAGATGTCAGGTTGCCTTAGGTTAGGATATATAACGTTATAGACGTATATACTGTTCCCTCCGAGAAGTAGGGTTCGACAGGCTAGGAATGTTGTCAAATATTGCATCCGAGATGTTAGGTTGCCTTAGATAAGGATATATAACGTTATAGACGCATATAATGTTACCACCGAGACGTAGGACCAACATGCCTGGAATGTTGTCAAATGTTACATCCGAGATATTAGGTTGCCTTAGGTTAGGATATATAACGTTATAGACGTATATACTGTTCCCTCCGAGAAGTATTGTTCGGCAGGCCAGGAATGTTGTCAAATACTGCATCCGAGATGTTAGGTTGCCTTAGGTTAGGATTTATATCGTTATAGACGCATGTAACGTTACCACCGAGACGTAGGGACCGACACGCCTGGAATGTTGTCAAATGTTACATCCGAGATGTTAGGTTGCCTTAGGTTAGGATATATGACGTTATAGACGTATATGCTGTTCACTCCGAGAAGTAGGGTTCGACAGGCCAGGAATGTTATCAAATATTGCATCCGAGATATTAGGTTGCCTTAGGTTAGGATATATAACGTTATAGACGCATGTAATGTTACCACCGAGACGTAGGGACCGACACGCCTGGAATGTTGTCAAATATTACATCCGAGATGTTAGGTTGTCTTAGGTTAGGATATATGACGTTACAGACGTATATACTGTTCCCTCCGAGATGTCGGGTTCGACAGGCTGGAATGTTGTCACATATTTCATCCGAGATGTTAGGTTGCCTTAGATTAGGATATATACCGTTATAGATGTATATACTGTTCCCTCCGAGCAGTAGGGTTCGACAGGCCAGGAATGTTGTCAAATATTGCATCCGAGATGTTAGGTTGCCTTAGGTTAGCATATATAACGTTATAGACGCACGTAATGTTACCAGCGAGACGTAGGGTTCCAACACGCCTGGAATGTTGTCAAATGTTATATCCGAGATGTTAGGTTGCCTTAGGTTAGGATATTTAACGTTATAGACGTATATACTGTTCCCACCGAGAAGTAGGGTTCGACACGCCAGGAATGTTGTCAGATATTACATACGAGATGTTAGTTGGCCTTAGGTTAGGATATATAACGTTATAGACGCATGTAACGTTACCACCGAGACGTAGGGACCGACACGCCTGGAATGTGGTAAAATGTTACATCCGAGATGTTAGGTTGCCTAAGATTAGGATATATACCGTTATAGACGCATGTAATGTTACCACCGAGACGTAGGGACCGACACGCCTGGAATGTTGTCAAATGTTACATCCGAGATGTTAGGTTGCCTTAGGCTAGGATATATGACGTTATAGACGTATATACTGTTCCCACCGAGAAGTAGGGTTCGACACGCCAGGAATGTTGTCAAATATTACATACGAGAAGTTAGTTGGGCTTAGGTTAGGATATATAACGTTATAGACGCATGTAATGTTACCACCGAGACGTAGGGACCGACACGCCTGGAATGTGGTAAAATGTTACATCCGAGATGTTAGGTTGCCTAAGATTAGGATATATACCGTTATAGACGCATGTAATGTTACCACCGAGACGTAGGGACAGACACGCCTGGAATGTTGTCAAATGTTACATCCGAGATGTTAGGTTGCCTTAGGCTAGGATATATGACGTTATAGATGTATATGCTGTTCCCTCCGAGAAGTAGGGTTCGACAGGCCAGGAATGTTGTCAAATATTGCATCCGAGATGTTAGGTTGCCTTAGGTTAGGATATACAACGTTATAGACGCATATAATGTTCTCACCGAGAAGTAGGGTCCGACACGCCTGGAATGTTGTAGAATAATATATCCGAGATGTCAGGTTGCCTTAGGTTAGGATATATAACGTTATAGACGTATATACTGTTCCCTCCGAGAAGTAGGGTTCGACAGGCCAGGAATGTTGTCAAATATTGCATCCGAGATGTTAGGTTGCCTTAGATAAGGATATATAACGTTATAGACGCATATAATGTTACCACCGAGACGTAGGACCAACATGTCTGGAATGTTGTCAAATGTTATATCCGAGATGTTAGGTTGCCTTAGGTTAGGATATATAACGTTATAGACGTATATACTGTTCCCACCGAGTCGTAGGGACCGACACGCCTGGAATGTGGTAAAATGTTACATCCGAGATGTTAGGTTGCCTAAGATTAGGATATATACCGTTATAGACGCATGTAATGTTACCACCGAGACGTAGGGACCGACACGCCTGGAATGTTGTCAAATGTTACATCCGAGATGTTAGGTTGCCTTAGGCTAGGATATATGACGTTATAGATGTATATGCTGTTCCCTCCGAGATGTAGGTTTCCACAGGCCAGGAATGTTGTCAAATATTGCATCCGAGATATTAGGTTGCCTTAGGTTAGGATATATAACGTTATAGACGCATGTAATGTTACCACCGAGACGTAGGGACCGACACGCCTGGAATGCTGTCAAATGTTACATCCGGGATGTTAGGTTGTCTTAGGTTAGGATATATGACGTTACAGACGTATATACTGTTCCTTCCGACATGTCGGGTTCGACAGGCCAGGAATGTTGTCACATATTTCATCCGAGATGTTAGGTTGCCTTAGGTTAGCATATATAACGTTATAGACGCACGTAATGTTACCAGCGAGACGTAGGGTTCCAACACGCCTGGAATGTTGTCAAATGTTATATCCGAGATGTTAGGTTGCCTTAGGTTAGGATATATAACATTATAGACGTATATACTGTTCCCACCGAGAAGTAGGGTTCGACACGTCAGGAATGTTGTCAAATATTACATACGAGATGTTAGTTGGCCTTAGGTTAGTATATATAACGTTATAGACGCATGTAATGTTACCACCGAGACGTAGGGACCGACACGCCTGGAATGTGGTAAAATGTTACATCCGAGATGTTAGGTTGCCTAAGATTAGGATATATACCGTTATAGACGTATATACTGTTCCCTCCGAGCAGTAGGGTTCGACAGGCCAGGAATGTTGTCAAATATTGCATCCGAGATGTTAGGTTGCCTTAGATTAGCATATGCAGCGTTATAGACGCATATAATGTTACCACCGAGAAGTAGGGTCCGACACGCCTGGAAGGTTGTAGAATATTACGTCTGAGATAATAGGTTGCCTTAGATTAGGATATACAACGTTATAGACTCATATAATGTTCCCACCAAGAAGTAGGGTCCGACACGCCTTGAATGATGTAGAATATTACATCCGAGATGTCAGGTTGCCTTCGGTTAGGATATATAACGTTATAGACGTATATACTGTTCCCTCCGAGAAGTAGGGTTCGACAGGCCAGGAATGTTGTCAAATATTGCATCCGAGATGTTAGGTTGCCTTAGATAAGGATATATAACGTTATAGACGCATATAATGTTACCACCGAGACATAGGGACCGACATGCCTGGAATGTTGTCAAATGTTACATCCGAGATGTTAGGTTGCCTTAGGTTAGGATATATGACGTTGTAGACGTATATACTGTTCCCTCCGAGAAGTAGGGTTCGACAGGCCAGGAATGTTGTCAAATATTGCATCCGAGATGTTAGGTTGCCTTAGATAAGGATATATAACGTTATAGACGCATATAATGTTACCACCGAGACGTAGGGACCGACATGCCTGGAATGTTGTCAAATGTTACATCCGAGATGTTAGGTTGCCTTAGGTTAGGATATATAACGTTATAGACGTATATACTGTTCCCTCCGAGAAGTATTGTTCGACAGGCCAGGAATGTTGTCAAATATTGCATCCGAGATGTTAGGGTGCCTTATGTTAGGATATATAACGTTCTAGACGCATGTAACGTTACCACCGAGACGTAGGGACCGACACGCCTGGAATGTTGTCAAATGTTACATCCGAGATGTTAGGTTGCCTTAGGTTAGGATTTATGACGTTATAGACGTATATGCTGTTCCCTCCGAGAAGTAGGGTCCGACACGCCTGGAATGATGTAGAATATTACATCCGAGATGTCAGGTTGCCTTAGGTTAGGATATATAACGTTATAGACGTATATACTGTTCCCTCCGAGAAGTAGGGTTCGACAGGCTAGGAATGTTGTCAAATATTGCATCCGAGATGTTAGGTTGCCTTAGATAAGGATATATAACGTTATAGACGCATATAATGTTACCACCGAGACGTAGGACCAACATGCCTGGAATGTTGTCAAATGTTACATCCGAGATGTTAGGTTGCCTTAGGTTAGGATATATGACGTTGTAGACGTATATACTGTTCCTTCCGAGAAGTAGGGTTCGACAGGCCAGGAATGTTGTCAAATATTGCATCCGAGATGTTAGGTTGCCTTAGATAAGGATATATAACGTTATAGACGCATATAATGTTACTACCGAGACGTAGGGACCGACATGCCTGGAATGTTGTCAAATGTTACATCCGAGATGTTAGGTTGCCTTAGGTTAGGATATATGACGTTGTAGACGTATATACTGTTCCTTCCGAGAAGTAGGGTTCGACAGGCCAGGAATGTTGTCAAATATTGCATCCGAGATGTTAGGTTGCCTTAGATAAGGATATATAACGTTATAGACGCATATAATGTTACTACCGAGACGTAGGGACCGACATGCCTGGAATGTTGTCAAATGTTACATCCGAGATGTTAGGTTGCCTTAGGTTAGGATATATAACGTTATAGACGTATATACTGTTCCCTCCGAGAAGTATTGTTCGACAGGCCAGGAATGTTGTCAAATATTGCATCCGAGATGTTAGGTTGCCTAAGATTAGGATATATACCGTTATAGACGCATGTAATGTTCCCTCCGAGAAGTAGGGTTCGACAGGCTAGGAATGTTGTCAAATATTGCATCCGAGATGTTAGGTTGCCTAAGATAAGGATATATAACGTTATAAGCGCATATAATGTTACCACCGAGACGTAGGACCAACATGCCTGGAATGTTGTCAAATGTTACATCCGAGATGTTAGGTTGCCTTAGGTTAGGATATATAACGTTATAGACGTATATACTGTTCCCTCCGAGAAGTATTGTTCGGCAGGCCAGGAATGTTGTCAAATATTGCATCCGAGATGTTAGGTTGCCTTAGGTTAGGATATATAACGTTATAGACGCATGTAACGTTACCACCGAGACGTAGGGACCGACACGCCTGGAATGTAGTCAAATGTTACATCCGAGATGTTAGGTTGCCTTAGGTTAGGATATATAACGTTATAGACGTTTATGCTGTTCACTCCGAGAAGTAGGGTCCGACACGCCTGGAATGTTGTCAAATATTACATACGAGATGTTAGTTGGCCTTAGGTTAGGATATATAACGTTATAGACGCATGTAATGTTACCACCGAGACGTAGGGACCGACACGCCTGGAATGTGGTAAAATGTTACATCCGAGATGTTAGGTTGCCTAAGATTAGGATATATACCGTTATAGACGTATATACAGTTCCCTCCGAGCAGTAGGGTTCGACAGGCCAGGAATGTTGTCAAATATTGCATCCGAGATGTTAGGTTGCCTTAGATTAGGATATGCAGCGTTATAGACGCATATAATGTTACCACCGAGAAGTAGGGTCCGACACGCCTGGAAGGTTGTAGAATATTACGTCTGAGATAATAGGTTGCCTTAGATTAGGATATACAACGTTATAGACTCATATAATGTTCCCACCAAGAAGTAGGGTCCGACACGCCTTGAATGATGTAGAATATTACATCCGAGATGTCAGGTTGCCTTCGGTTAGGATATATAACGTTATAGACGTATATACTGTTCCCTCCGAGAAGTAGGGTTCGACAGGCCAGGAATGTTGTCAAATATTGCATCCGAGATGTTAGGTTGCCTTAGATAAGGATATATAACGTTATAGACGCATATAATGTTACCACCGAGACGTAGGGACCGACATGCCTGGAATGTTGTCAAATGTTACATCCGAGATGTTAGGTTGCCTTAGGTTAGGATATATAACGTTATAGACGCATATAATGTTACCACCGAGACGTAGGGACCGACATGCCTGGAATGTTGTCAAATGTTACATCCGAGATGTTAGGTTGCCTTAGGTTAGGATATATAACGTTATAGACGTATATACTGTTCCCTCCGAGAAGTATTGTTCGACAGGCCAGGAATGTTGTCAAATATTGCATCCGAGATGTTAGGTTGCCTTAGGTTAGGATATATAACGTTCTAGACGCATGTAACGTTACCACCGAGACGTAGGGACCGACACGCCTGGAATGTTGTCAAATGTTACATCCGAGATGTTAGGTTGCCTTAGGTTAGGATTTATGACGTTATAGACGTATATGCTGTTCATTCCGAGAAGTAGGGTCCGACACGCCTGGAATGATGTAGAATATTACATCCGAGATGTCAGGTTGCCTTAGGTTAGGATATATAACGTTATAGACGTATATACTGTTCCCTCCGAGAAGTAGGGTTCGACAGGCTAGGAATGTTGTCAAATATTGCATCCGAGATGTTAGGTTGCCTTAGATAAGGATATATAACGTTATAAACGCATGTAATGTTACCACCGAGACGTAGGACCAACATGCCTGGAATGTTGTCAAATGTTACATCCGAGATGTTAGGTTGCCTTAGGCTAGGATATATAACGTTATAGACGTATATACTGTTCCCTCCGAGAAGTATTGTTCGGCAGGCAAGGAATGTTGTCAAATATTGCATCCGAGATGTTAGGTTGCCTTAGGTTAGGATATATAACGTTATAGACGCATGTAACGTTACCACCGAGACGTAGGGACCGACACGCCTGGAATGTTGTCAAATGTTACATCCGAGATGTTAGGTTGCCTTAGGTTAGGATATATGACGTTATAGACGTTTATGCTGTTCACTCCGAGAAGTAGGGTTCGACAGGCCAGGAATGTTGTCAAATATTGCATCCGAGATATTAGGTTGCCTTAGGTTAGGATATATAACGTTATAGACGCATGTAATGTTACCACCGAGACGTAGGGACCGACACGCCTGGAATGTTGTCAAATGTTACATCCGAGATGTTAGGTTGTCTTAGGTTAGGATATATGACGTTACAGACGTATATACTGTTCCCTCCGAGATGTCGGGTTCGACAGGCCAGGAATGTTGTCACATATTGCATCCGAGATGTTAGGTTGCCTTAGATTAGGATATGCAGCGTTATAGACGCATATAATGTTACCACCGAGAAGTAGGGTCCGACACGCCTGGAAGGTTGTAGAATATTACATCCGAGATGTTAGGTTGCCTTAGGTTGGGATATATAACGTTATAGACGTACATACTGTTCCCTCCGAGAAGTAGGGTTCGACAGGCAAGGAATGTTGTCAAATATTGCATCCGAGATGTTAGATTGCCTTAGATTACGATATCGACCGTTATGGACGCATATAATATTCCCACCGAAAAGTATGCACAGACACGCGAGGAATATTGTAAAATATTACGTCTGAGATAATAGGTTGCCTTAGATTAGGATATACAACGTTATAGACTCATATAATGTTCCCACCAAGAAGTAGGGTCCGACACGCCTTGAATGATGTAGAATATTACATCCGAGATGTCAGGTTGCCTTCGGTTAGGATATATAACGTTATAGACGTATATACTGTTCCCTCCGAGAAGTAGGGTTCGACAGGCCAGGAATGTTGTCAAATATTGCATCCGAGATGTTAGGTTGCCTTAGATAAGGATATATAACGTTATAGACGCATATAATGTTACCACCGAGACGTAGGGACCGACATGCCTGGAATGTTGTCAAATATTACATACGAGATGTTAGTTGGCCTTAGGTTAGGATATATAACGTTATAGACGCATGTAATGTTACCACCGAGACGTAGGGACCGACACGCCTGGAATGTGGTAAAATGTTACATCCGAGATGTTAGGTTGCCTAAGATTAGGATATATACCGTTATAGACGTATATACAGTTCCCTCCGAGCAGTAGGGTTCGACAGGCCAGGAATGTTGTCAAATATTGCATCCGAGATGTCAGGTTGCCTTCGGTTAGGATATATAACGTTATAGACGTATATACTGTTCCCTCCGAGAAGTAGGGTTCGACAGGCCAGGAATGTTGTCAAATATTGCATCCGAGATGTTAGGTTGCCTTAGATAAGGATATATAACGTTATAGACGCATATAATGTTACCACCGAGACGTAGGGACCGACATGCCTGGAATGTTGTCAAATGTTACATCCGAGATGTTAGGTTGCCTTAGGTTAGGATATATAACGTTCTAGACGCATGTAACGTTACCACCGAGACGTAGGGACCGACACGCCTGGAATGTTGTCAAATGTTACATCCGAGATGTTAGGTTGCCTTAGGTTAGGATTTATGACGTTATAGACGTATATGCTGTTCATTCCGAGAAGTAGGGTCCGACACGCCTGGAATGATGTAGAATATTACATCCGAGATGTCAGGTTGCCTTAGGTTAGGATATATAACGTTATAGACGTATATACTGTTCCCTCCGAGAAGTAGGGTTCGACAGGCTAGGAATGTTGTCAAATATTGCATCCGAGATGTTAGGTTGCCTTAGATAAGGATATATAACGTTATAAACGCATGTAATGTTACCACCGAGACGTAGGACCAACATGCCTGGAATGTTGTCAAATGTTACATCCGAGATGTTAGGTTGCCTTAGGCTAGGATATATAACGTTATAGACGTATATACTGTTCCCTCCGAGAAGTATTGTTCGGCAGGCAAGGAATGTTGTCAAATATTGCATCCGAGATGTTAGGTTGCCTTAGGTTAGGATATATAACGTTATAGACGCATGTAACGTTACCACCGAGACGTAGGGACCGACACGCCTGGAATGTTGTCAAATGTTACATCCGAGATGTTAGGTTGCCTTAGGTTAGGATATATGACGTTATAGACGTTTATGCTGTTCACTCCGAGAAGTAGGGTTCGACAGGCCAGGAATGTTGTCAAATATTGCATCCGAGATATTAGGTTGCCTTAGGTTAGGATATATAACGTTATAGACGCATGTAATGTTACCACCGAGACGTAGGGACCGACACGCCTGGAATGTTGTCAAATGTTACATCCGAGATGTTAGGTTGTCTTAGGTTAGGATATATGACGTTACAGACGTATATACTGTTGCCTCCGAGATGTCGGGTTCGACAGGCCAGGAATGTTGTCACATATTGCATCCGAGATGTTAGGTTGCCTTAGATTAGGATATGCAGCGTTATAGACGCATATAATGTTACCACCGAGAAGTAGGGTCCGACACGCCTGGAAGGTTGTAGAATATTACATCCGAGATGTTAGGTTGCCTTAGGTTGGGATATATAACGTTATAGACGTACATACTGTTCCCTCCGAGAAGTAGGGTTCGACAGGCAAGGAATGTTGTCAAATATTGCATCCGAGATGTTAGATTGCCTTAGATTACGATATCGACCGTTATGGACGCATATAATATTCCCACCGAAAAGTATGCACAGACACGCGAGGAATATTGTAAAATATTACGTCTGAGATAATAGGTTGCCTTAGATTAGGATATACAACGTTATAGACTCATATAATGTTCCCACCGAGAAGTAGGGTTCGACACGCCAGGAATGTTGTCAAATATTACATCCGAGATGTCAGGTTGCCTTCGGTTAGGATATATAACGTTATAGACGTATATACTGTTCCCTCCGAGAAGTAGGGTTCGACAGGCCAGGAATGTTGTCAAATATTGCATCCGAGATGTTAGGTTGCCTTAGATAAGGATATATAACGTTATAGACGCATATAATGTTACCACCGAGACGTAGGGACCGACATGCCTGGAATGTTGTCAAATGTTACATCCGAGATGTTAGGTTGCCTTAGGTTAGGATATATAACGTTATAGACGTATATACTGTTCCCTCCGAGAAGTATTGTTCGACAGGCCAGGAATGTTGTCAAATATTGCATCCGAGATGTTAGGTTGCCTTAGGTTAGGATATATAACGTTCTAGACGCATGTAACGTTACCACCGAGACGTAGGGACCGACACGCCTGGAATGTTGTCAAATGTTACATCCGAGATGTTAGGTTGCCTTAGGTTAGGATTTATGACGTTATAGACGTATATGCTGTTCCCTCCGAGAAGTAGGGTCCGACACGCCTGGAATGTTGTCAAATATTGCATCCGAGATGTTAGGTTGCCTTAGATAAGGATATATAACGTTATAGACGCATATAATGTTACTACCGAGACGTAGGAACCGACATGCCTGGAATGTTGTCAAATGTTACATCCGAGATGTTAGGTTGCCTTAGGTTAGGATATATAACGTTATAGACGTATATACTGTTCCCTCCGAGAAGTATTGTTCGACAGGCCAGGAATGTTGTCAAATATTGCATCCGAGATGTTAGGTTGCCTTAGATTAGGAAATATACCGTTATAGACGCATGTAATGTTACCACCGAGACGTAGGGTTCGACAGGCTAGGAATGTTGTCAAATATTGCATCCGAGATGTTAGGTTGCCTTAGATAAGGATATATAACGTTATAGACGCATATAATGTTACCACCGAGACGTAGGGACCGACATGCCTGGAATGTTGTCAAATGTTACATCTGAGATGTTAGGTTGCCTTAGGTTAGGATATATAACGTTATAGACGTATATACTGTTCCCTCCGAGATGTCGGTTTCGGCAGGCCAGGAATGTTGTCACATATTTCATCCGAGATGTTAGGTTGCCTTAGATTAGGATATACAACGTTATAGACTCATATAATGTTCCCACCAAGAAGTAGGGTCCGACACGCCTTGAATGATGTAGAATATTACATCCGAGATGTCAGGTTGCCTTCGGTTAGGATATATAACGTTATAGACGTATATACTGTTCCCTCCGAGAAGTAGGGTTCGACAGGCTAGGAATGTTGTCAAATATTGCATCCGAGATGTTAGGTTGCCTTAGATAAGGATATATAACGTTATAAACGCATATAATGTTACCACCGAGACGTAGGGACCGACATGCCTGGAATGTTGTCAAATGTTACATCCGAGATGTTAGGTTGCCTTAGGTTAGGATATATGACGTTGTAGACGTATATACTGTTCCTTCCGAGAAGTAGGGTTCGACAGGCCAGGAATGTTGTCAAATATTGCATCCGAGATGTTAGGTTGCCTTAGATAAGGATATATAACGTTATAGACGCATATAATGTTACTACCGAGACGTAGGGACCGACATGCCTGGAATGTTGTCAAATGTTACATCCGAGATGTTAGGTTGCCTTAGGTTAGGATATATAACGTTATAGACGTATATACTGTTCCCTCCGAGAAGTATTGTTCGACAGGCCAGGAATGTTGTCAAATATTGTATCCGAGATGTAAGGTTGCCTTAGGTTAGGATATATAACGTTCTAGACGCATGGAACGTTACCACCGAGACGTAGGGACCGACACGCCTGGAATGTTGTCAAATGTTACATCCGAGATGTTAGGTTGCCTTAGGTTAGGATTTATGACGTTATAGACGTATATGCTGTTCATTCCGAGAAGTAGGGTCCGACACGCCTGGAATGATGTAGAATATTACATCCGAGATGTCAGGTTGCCTTAGGTTAGGATATATAACGTTATAGACGTATATACTGTTCCCTCCGAGAAGTAGGGTTCGACAGGCTAGGAATGTTGTCAAATATTGCATCCGAGATGTTAGGTTGCCTTAGGTTAGGATATATAACGTTATAGACGCATGTAACGTTACCACCGAGACGTAGGGACCGACACGCCTGGAATGTTGTCAAATGTTACATCCGAGATGTTAGGTTGCCTTGGGTTAGGATATATGACGTTATAGACGTTTATGCCGTTCACTCCGAGAAGTAGGGTTCGACAGGCCAGGAATGTTGTCAAATATTGCATCCGAGATATTAGGTTGCCTTAGGTTAGGATATATAACGTTATAGACGCATGTAATGTTACCACCGAGACGTAGGGACCGACACGCCTGGAATGTTGTCAAATGTTACATCCGAGATGTTAGGTTGTCTTAGGTTAGGATATATGACGTTACAGAAGTATATACTGTTCCCTCCGAGATGTCGGGTTCGACAGGCCAGGAATGTTGTCACATATTTCATCCGAGATGTTAGGTTGCCTTAGATTAGGATATATACCGTTATAGACGTATATACTGTTCCCTCCGAGCAGTAGGGTTCGACAGGCCAGGAATGTTGTCAAATATTGCATCCGAGATGTTAGGTTGCCTTAGATTAGGATATGCAGCGTTATAGACGCATATAATGTTACCACCGAGAAGTAGGGTCCGACACGCCTGGAAGGCTGTAGAATATTACATCCGAGATGTTAGGTTGCCTTAGGTTGGGATATATAACGTTATAGACGTACATACTGTTCCCTCCGAGACGTAGGGTTCGACAGGCAAGGAATGTTGTCAAATATTGCATCCGAGATGTTAGATTGCCTTAGATTACGATATCGACCGTTATGGACGCATATAATGTTCCCACCAAGAAGTAGGGTCCGACACGCCTCGAATGATGTAGAATATTACATCCGAGATGTCAGGTTGCCTTCGGTTAGGATATATAACGTTATAGACGTATATACTGTTCCCTCCGAGAAGTAGGATTCGACAGGCCAGGAATGTTGTCAAATATTGCATCCGAGATGTTAGGTTGCCTTAGATTAGGAAATATACCGTTATAGACGCATGTAATGTTACCACCGAGACGTAGGGTTCGACAGGCTAGGAATGTTGTCAAATATTGCATCCGAGATGTTAGGTTGCCTTAGATAAGGATATATAACGTTATAGACGCATATAATGTTACCACCGTGACGTAGGACCAACATGCCTGGAATGTTGTCAAATGTTACATCCGAGATGTTAGATTGCCTTAGATTACGATATCGACCGTTATGGACGCATATAATATTCCAACCGAAAAGTATGCACCGACACGCGAGGAATATTGTAAAATATTACGTCTGAGATAATAGGTTGCCTTAGATTAGGATATACAACGTTATAGACTCATATAATGTTCCCACCAAGAAGTAGGGTCCGACACGCCTTAAATGATGTAGAATATTACATCCGAGATGTCAGGTTGCCTTCGGTTAGGATATATAACGTTATAGACGTATATACTGTTCCCTCCGAGAAGTAGGGTTCGACAGGCCAGGAATGTTGTCAAATATTGCATCCGAGATGTTAGGTTGCATTAGATAAGGATATATAACGTTATAGACGCATATAATGTTACCACCGAGACGTAGGGACCGACATGCCTGGAATGTTGTCAAATGTTACATCCGAGATGTTAGGTTGCCTTAGGTTAGGATATATGACGTTGTAGACGTATATACTGTTCCCTCCGAGAAGTAGGGTTCGACAGGCCAGGAATGTTGTCAAACATTGCATCCGAGATGTTAGGTTGCCTTAGGTTAGGATATATAACGTTATAGACGTATATACTGTTCCCTCCGAGAAGTATTGTTCGACAGGCCAGGAATGTTGTCAAATATTGCATCCGAGATGTTAGGGTGCCTTAGGTTAGGATATATAACGTTCTAGACGCATGTAACGTTACCAATGAGACGTAGGGACCGACACGCCTGGAATGTTGTCAAAAGTTACATCCGAGATGTTAGGTTGCCTTAGGTTAGGATTTATGACGTTATAGACGTATATGCTGTTCCCTCCGAGAAGTAGGGTCCGACACGCCTGGAATGTTGTCAAATATTACATACGAGATGTTAGTTGGCCTTAGGTTAGGATATATAACGTTATAGACGCATGTAATGTTACCACCGAGACGTAGGGACCGACACGCCTGGAATGTGGTAAAATGTTACATCCGAGATGTTAGGTTGCCTAAGATTAGGATATATACCGTTATAGACGTATATACAGTTCCCTCCGAGCAGTAGGGTTCGACAGGCCAGGAATGTTGTCAAATATTGCATCCGAGATGTTAGGTTGCCTTAGATTAGGATATGCAGCGTTATAGACGCATATAATGTTACCACCGAGAAGTAGGGTCCGACACGCCTGGAAGGTTGTAGAATATTACGTCTGAGATAATAGGTTGCCTTAGATTAGGATATACAACGTTATAGACTCATATAATGTTCCCACCAAGAAGTAGGGTCCGACACGCCTTGAATGATGTAGAATATTACATCCGAGATGTCAGGTTGCCTTCGGTTAGGATATATAACGTTATAGACGTATATACTGTTCCCTCCGAGAAGTAGGGTTCGACAGGCCAGGAATGTTGTCAAATATTGCATCCGAGATGTTAGGTTGCCTTAGATAAGGATATATAACGTTATAGACGCATATAATGTTACCACCGAGACGTAGGGACCGACATGCCTGGAATGTTGTCAAATGTTACATCCGAGATGTTAGGTTGCCTTAGGTTAGGATATATAACGTTATAGACGCATATAATGTTACCACCGAGACGTAGGGACCGACATGCCTGGAATGTTGTCAAATGTTACATCCGAGATGTTAGGTTGCCTTAGGTTAGGATATATAACGTTATAGACGTATATACTGTTCCCTCCGAGAAGTATTGTTCGACAGGCCAGGAATGTTGTCAAATATTGCATCCGAGATGTTAGGTTGCCTTAGGTTAGGATATATAACGTTCTAGACGCATGTAACGTTACCACCGAGACGTAGGGACCGACACGCCTGGAATGTTGTCAAATGTTACATCCGAGATGTTAGGTTGCCTTAGGTTAGGATTTATGACGTTATAGACGTATATGCTGTTCATTCCGAGAAGTAGGGTCCGACACGCCTGGAATGATGTAGAATATTACATCCGAGATGTCAGGTTGCCTTAGGTTAGGATATATAACGTTATAGACGTATATACTGTTCCCTCCGAGAAGTAGGGTTCGACAGGCTAGGAATGTTGTCAAATATTGCATCCGAGATGTTAGGTTGCCTTAGATAAGGATATATAACGTTATAAACGCATGTAATGTTACCACCGAGACGTAGGACCAACATGCCTGGAATGTTGTCAAATGTTACATCCGAGATGTTAGGTTGCCTTAGGCTAGGATATATAACGTTATAGACGTATATACTGTTCCCTCCGAGAAGTATTGTTCGGCAGGCAAGGAATGTTGTCAAATATTGCATCCGAGATGTTAGGTTGCCTTAGGTTAGGATATATAACGTTATAGACGCATGTAACGTTACCACCGAGACGTAGGGACCGACACGCCTGGAATGTTGTCAAATGTTACATCCGAGATGTTAGGTTGCCTTAGGTTAGGATATATGACGTTATAGACGTTTATGCTGTTCACTCCGAGAAGTAGGGTTCGACAGGCCAGGAATGTTGTCAAATATTGCATCCGAGATATTAGGTTGCCTTAGGTTAGGATATATAACGTTATAGACGCATGTAATGTTACCACCGAGACGTAGGGACCGACACGCCTGGAATGTTGTCAAATGTTACATCCGAGATGTTAGGTTGTCTTAGGTTAGGATATATGACGTTACAGACGTATATACTGTTCCCTCCGAGATGTCGGGTTCGACAGGCCAGGAATGTTGTCACATATTGCATCCGAGATGTTAGGTTGCCTTAGATTAGGATATGCAGCGTTATAGACGCATATAATGTTACCACCGAGAAGTAGGGTCCGACACGCCTGGAAGGTTGTAGAATATTACATCCGAGATGTTAGGTTGCCTTAGGTTGGGATATATAACGTTATAGACGTACATACTGTTCCCTCCGAGAAGTAGGGTTCGACAGGCAAGGAATGTTGTCAAATATTGCATCCGAGATGTTAGATTGCCTTAGATTACGATATCGACCGTTATGGACGCATATAATATTCCCACCGAAAAGTATGCACAGACACGCGAGGAATATTGTAAAATATTACGTCTGAGATAATAGGTTGCCTTAGATTAGGATATACAACGTTATAGACTCATATAATGTTCCCACCAAGAAGTAGGGTCCGACACGCCTTGAATGATGTAGAATATTACATCCGAGATGTCAGGTTGCCTTCGGTTAGGATATATAACGTTATAGACGTATATACTGTTCCCTCCGAGAAGTAGGGTTCGACAGGCCAGGAATGTTGTCAAATATTGCATCCGAGATGTTAGGTTGCCTTAGATAAGGATATATAACGTTATAGACGCATATAATGTTACCACCGAGACGTAGGGACCGACATGCCTGGAATGTTGTCAAATATTACATACGAGATGTTAGTTGGCCTTAGGTTAGGATATATAACGTTATAGACGCATGTAATGTTACCACCGAGACGTAGGGACCGACACGCCTGGAATGTGGTAAAATGTTACATCCGAGATGTTAGGTTGCCTAAGATTAGGATATATACCGTTATAGACGTATATACAGTTCCCTCCGAGCAGTAGGGTTCGACAGGCCAGGAATGTTGTCAAATATTGCATCCGAGATGTTAGGTTGCCTTAGATTAGGATATGCAGCGTTATAGACGCATATAATGTTACCACCGAGAAGTAGGGTCCGACACGCCTGGAAGGTTGTAGAATATTACGTCTGAGATAATAGGTTGCCTTAGATTAGGATATACAACGTTATAGACTCATATAATGTTCCCACCAAGAAGTAGGGTCCGACACGCCTTGAATGATGTAGAATATTACATCCGAGATGTCAGGTTGCCTTCGGTTAGGATATATAACGTTATAGACGTATATACTGTTCCCTCCGAGAAGTAGGGTTCGACAGGCCAGGAATGCTGTCAAATATTGCATCCGAGATGTTAGGTTGCCTTAGATAAGGATATATAACGTTATAGACGCATATAATGTTACCACCGAGACGTAGGGACCGACATGCCTGGAATGTTGTCAAATGTTACATCCGAGATGTTAGGTTGCCTTAGGTTAGGATATATAACGTTCTAGACGCATGTAACGTTACCACCGAGACGTAGGGACCGACACGCCTGGAATGTTGTCAAATGTTACATCCGAGATGTTAGGTTGCCTTAGGTTAGGATTTATGACGTTATAGACGTATATGCTGTTCATTCCGAGAAGTAGGGTCCGACACGCCTGGAATGATGTAGAATATTACATCCGAGATGTCAGGTTGCCTTAGGTTAGGATATATAACGTTATAGACGTATATACTGTTCCCTCCGAGAAGTAGGGTTCGACAGGCTAGGAATGTTGTCAAATATTGCATCCGAGATGTTAGGTTGCCTTAGATAAGGATATATAACGTTATAAACGCATGTAATGTTACCACCGAGACGTAGGACCAACATGCCTGGAATGTTGTCAAATGTTACATCCGAGATGTTAGGTTGCCTTAGGCTAGGATATATAACGTTATAGACGTATATACTGTTCCCTCCGAGAAGTATTGTTCGGCAGGCAAGGAATGTTGTCAAATATTGCATCCGAGATGTTAGGTTGCCTTAGGTTAGGATATATAACGTTATAGACGCATGTAACGTTACCACCGAGACGTAGGGACCGACACGCCTGGAATGTTGTCAAATGTTACATCCGAGATGTTAGGTTGCCTTAGGTTAGGATATATGACGTTATAGACGTTTATGCTGTTCACTCCGAGAAGTAGGGTTCGACAGGCCAGGAATGTTGTCAAATATTGCATCCGAGATATTAGGTTGCCTTAGGTTAGGATATATAACGTTATAGACGCATGTAATGTTACCACCGAGACGTAGGGACCGACACGCCTGGAATGTTGTCAAATGTTACATCCGAGATGTTAGGTTGTCTTAGGTTAGGATATATGACGTTACAGACGTATATACTGTTCCCTCCGAGATGTCGGGTTCGACAGGCCAGGAATGTTGTCACATATTGCATCCGAGATGTTAGGTTGCCTTAGATTAGGATATGCAGCGTTATAGACGCATATAATGTTACCACCGAGAAGTAGGGTCCGACACGCCTGGAAGGTTGTAGAATATTACATCCGAGATGTTAGGTTGCCTTAGGTTGGGATATATAACGTTATAGACGTACATACTGTTCCCTCCGAGAAGTAGGGTTCGACAGGCAAGGAATGTTGTCAAATATTGCATCCGAGATGTTAGATTGCCTTAGATTACGATATCGACCGTTATGGACGCATATAATATTCCCACCGAAAAGTATGCACAGACACGCGAGGAATATTGTAAAATATTACGTCTGAGATAATAGGTTGCCTTAGATTAGGATATACAACGTTATAGACTCATATAATGTTCCCACCAAGAAGTAGGGTCCGACACGCCTTGAATGATGTAGAATATTACATCCGAGATGTCAGGTTGCCTTCGGTTAGGATATATAACGTTATAGACGTATATACTGTTCCCTCCGAGAAGTAGGGTTCGACAGGCCAGGAATGTTGTCAAATATTGCATCCGAGATGTTAGGTTGCCTTAGATAAGGATATATAACGTTATAGACGCATATAATGTTACCACCGAGACGTAGGGACCGACATGCCTGGAATGTTGTCAAATGTTACATCCGAGATGTTAGGTTGCCTTAGGTTAGGATATATAACGTTATAGACGTATATACTGTTCCCTCCGAGAAGTATTGTTCGACAGGCCAGGAATGTTGTCAAATATTGCATCCGAGATGTTAGGTTGCCTTAGGTTAGGATATATAACGTTCTAGACGCATGTAACGTTACCACCGAGACGTAGGGACCGACACGCCTGGAATGTTGTCAAATGTTACATCCCAGATGTTAGGTTGCCTTAGGTTAGGATTTATGACGTTATAGACGTATATGCTGTTCCCTCCGAGAAGTAGGGTCCGACACGCCTGGAATGTTGTCAAATATTGCATCCGAGATGTTAGGTTGCCTTAGATAAGGATATATAACGTTATAGACGCATATAATGTTACTACCGAGACGTAGGAACCGACATGCCTGGAATGTTGTCAAATGTTACATCCGAGATGTTAGGTTGCCTTAGGTTAGGATATATAACGTTATAGACGTATATACTGTTCCCTCCGAGAAGTATTGTTCGACAGGCCAGGAATGTTGTCAAATATTGCATCCGAGATGTTAGGTTGCCTTAGATTAGGAAATATACC
Source organism: Xylocopa violacea (assembly GCA_963969225.1). Classification (NCBI taxonomy): domain Eukaryota; kingdom Metazoa; phylum Arthropoda; class Insecta; order Hymenoptera; family Apidae; genus Xylocopa; species Xylocopa violacea. The sequence goes on along the minus strand of CAXAJV010000346.1, from coordinate 572,534 downwards.
GTTATAGACGCATGTAATGTTACCACCGAGACACAGGGACCGACCCGCCTGGAATGTTGTCAAATGTTACATCCGAGATGTTAGGTTGTCTTAGGTTAGGATATATGACGTTACAGACGTATATACTCTTCCCTCCGAGATGTCGGTTTCGGCAGGCCAGGAATGTTGTCACATATTTCATCCGAGATGTTAGGTTGCCTTAGATTAGGATATACAACGTTATAGACTCATATAATGTTCCCACCAAGAAGTAGGGTCCGACACGCCTTGAATGATGTAGAATATTACATCCGAGATGTCAGGTTGCCTTCGGTTAGGATATATAACGTTATAGACGTATATACTGTTCCCTCCGAGAAGTAGGGTTCGACAGGCTAGGAATGTTGTCAAATATTGCATCCGAGATGTTAGGTTGCCTTAGATAAGGATATATAACGTTATAAACGCATATAATGTTACCACCGAGACGTAGGACCAACATGCCTGGAATGTTGTCAAATGTTACATCCGAGATGTTAGGTTGCCTTAGGTTAGGATATATGACGTTGTAGACGTATATACTGTTCCTTCCGAGAAGTAGGGTTCGACAGGCCAGGAATGTTGTCAAATATTGCATCCGAGATGTTAGGTTGCCTTAGATAAGGATATATAACGTTATAGACGCATATAATGTTACTACCGAGACGTAGGGACCGACATGCCTGGAATGTTGTCAAATGTTACATCCGAGATGTTAGGTTGCCTTAGGTTAGGATATATGACGTTGTAGACGTATATACTGTTCCTTCCGAGAAGTAGGGTTCGACAGGCCAGGAATGTTGTCAAATATTGCATCCGAGATGTTAGGTTGCCTTAGATAAGGATATATAACGTTATAGACGCATATAATGTTACTACCGAGACGTAGGGACCGACATGCCTGGAATGTTGTCAAATGTTACATCCGAGATGTTAGGTTGCCTTAGGTTAGGATATATAACGTTATAGACGTATATACTGTTCCCTCCGAGAAGTATTGTTCGACAGGCCAGGAATGTTGTCAAATATTGTATCCGAGATGTAAGGTTGCCTTAGGTTAGGATATATAACGTTCTAGACGCATGGAACGTTACCACCGAGACGTAGGGACCGACACGCCTGGAATGTTGTCAAATGTTACATCCGAGATGTTAGGTTGCCTTAGGTTAGGATTTATGACGTTATAGACGTATATGCTGTTCATTCCGAGAAGTAGGGTCCGACACGCCTGGAATGATGTAGAATATTACATCCGAGATGTCAGGTTGCCTTAGGTTAGGATATATAACGTTATAGACGTATATACTGTTCCCTCCGAGAAGTAGGGTTCGACAGGCTAGGAATGTTGTCAAATATTGCATCCGAGATGTTAGGTTGCCTTAGGTTAGGATATATAACGTTATAGACGCATGTAACGTTACCACCGAGACGTAGGGACCGACACGCCTGGAATGTTGTCAAATGTTACATCCGAGATGTTAGGTTGCCTTGGGTTAGGATATATGACGTTATAGACGTTTATGCCGTTCACTCCGAGAAGTAGGGTTCGACAGGCCAGGAATGTTGTCAAATATTGCATCCGAGATATTAGGTTGCCTTAGGTTAGGATATATAACGTTATAGACGCATGTAATGTTACCACCGAGACGTAGGGACCGACACGCCTGGAATGTTGTCAAATGTTACATCCGAGATGTTAGGTTGTCTTAGGTTAGGATATATGACGTTACAGAAGTATATACTGTTCCCTCCGAGATGTCGGGTTCGACAGTCCAGGAATGTTGTCACATATTTCATCCGAGATGTTAGGTTGCCTTAGATTAGGATATATACCGTTATAGACGTATATACTGTTCCCTCCGAGCAGTAGGGTTCGACAGGCCAGGAATGTTGTCAAATATTGCATCCGAGATGTTAGGTTGCCTTAGATTAGGATATGCAGCGTTATAGACGCATATAATGTTACCACCGAGAAGTAGGGTCCGACACGCCTGGAAGGCTGTAGAATATTACATCCGAGATGTTAGGTTGCCTTAGGTTGGGATATATAACGTTATAGACGTACATACTGTTCCCTCCGAGACGTAGGGTTCGACAGGCAAGGAATGTTGTCAAATATTGCATCCGAGATGTTAGATTGCCTTAGATTACGATATCGACCGTTATGGACGCATATAATGTTCCCACCAAGAAGTAGGGTCCGACACGCCTCGAATGATGTAGAATATTACATCCGAGATGTCAGGTTGCCTTCGGTTAGGATATATAACGTTATAGACGTATATACTGTTCCCTCCGAGAAGTAGGGTTCGACAGGCCAGGAATGTTGTCAAATATTGCATCCGAGATGTTAGGTTGCCTTAGATTAGGAAATATACCGTTATAGACGCATGTAATGTTACCACCGAGACGTAGGGTTCGACAGGCTAGGAATGTTGTCAAATATTGCATCCGAGATGTTAGGTTGCCTTAGATAAGGATATATAACGTTATAGACGCATATAATGTTACCACCGTGACGTAGGACCAACATGCCTGGAATGTTGTCAAATGTTACATCCGAGATGTTAGATTGCCTTAGATTACGATATCGACCGTTATGGACGCATATAATATTCCAACCGAAAAGTATGCACCGACACGCGAGGAATATTGTAAAATATTACGTCTGAGATAATAGGTTGCCTTAGATTAGGATATACAACGTTATAGACTCATATAATGTTCCCACCAAGAAGTAGGGTCCGACACGCCTTAAATGATGTAGAATATTACATCCGAGATGTCAGGTTGCCTTCGGTTAGGATATATAACGTTATAGACGTATATACTGTTCCCTCCGAGAAGTAGGGTTCGACAGGCCAGGAATGTTGTCAAATATTGCATCCGAGATGTTAGGTTGCATTAGATAAGGATATATAACGTTATAGACGCATATAATGTTACCACCGAGACGTAGGGACCGACATGCCTGGAATGTTGTCAAATGTTACATCCGAGATGTTAGGTTGCCTTAGGTTAGGATATATGACGTTGTAGACGTATATACTGTTCCCTCCGAGAAGTAGGGTTCGACAGGCCAGGAATGTTGTCAAACATTGCATCCGAGATGTTAGGTTGCCTTAGGTTAGGATATATAACGTTATAGACGTATATACTGTTCCCTCCGAGAAGTATTGTTCGACAGGCCAGGAATGTTGTCAAATATTGCATCCGAGATGTTAGGGTGCCTTAGGTTAGGATATATAACGTTCTAGACGCATGTAACGTTACCAATGAGACGTAGGGACCGACACGCCTGGAATGTTGTCAAATGTTACATCCGAGATGTTAGGTTGCCTTAGGTTAGGATTTATGACGTTATAGACGTATATGCTGTTCCCTCCGAGAAGTAGGGTCCGACACGCCTGGAATGTTGTCAAATATTACATACGAGATGTTAGTTGGCCTTAGGTTAGGATATATAACGTTATAGACGCATGTAATGTTACCACCGAGACGTAGGGACCGACACGCCTGGAATGTGGTAAAATGTTACATCCGAGATGTTAGGTTGCCTAAGATTAGGATATATACCGTTATAGACGTATATACAGTTCCCTCCGAGCAGTAGGGTTCGACAGGCCAGGAATGTTGTCAAATATTGCATCCGAGATGTTAGGTTGCCTTAGATTAGGATATGCAGCGTTATAGACGCATATAATGTTACCACCGAGAAGTAGGGTCCGACACGCCTGGAAGGTTGTAGAATATTACGTCTGAGATAATAGGTTGCCTTAGATTAGGATATACAACGTTATAGACTCATATGATGTTCCCACCAAGAAGTAGGGTCCGACACGCCTTGAATGATGTAGAATATTACATCCGAGATGTCAGGTTGCCTTCGGTTAGGATATATAACGTTATAGACGTATATACTGTTCCCTCCGAGAAGTAGGGTTCGACAGGCCAGGAATGTTGTCAAATATTGCATCCGAGATGTTAGGTTGCCTTAGATAAGGATATATAACGTTATAGACGCATATAATGTTACCACCGAGACGTAGGGACCGACATGCCTGGAATGTTGTCAAATGTTACATCCGAGATGTTAGGTTGCCTTAGGTTAGGATATATAACGTTATAAACGCATGTAATGTTACCACCGAGACGTAGGACCAACATGCCTGGAATGTTGTCAAATGTTACATCCGAGATGTTAGGTTGCCTTAGGCTAGGATATATAACGTTATAGACGTATATACTGTTCCCTCCGAGAAGTATTGTTCGGCAGGCAAGGAATGTTGTCAAATATTGCATCCGAGATGTTAGGTTGCCTTAGGTTAGGATATATAACGTTATAGACGCATGTAACGTTACCACCGAGACGTAGGGACCGACACGCCTGGAATGTTGTCAAATGTTACATCCGAGATGTTAGGTTGCCTTAAGTTAGGATATATGACGTTATAGACGTTTATGCTGTTCACTCCGAGAAGTAGGGTTCGACAGGCCAGGAATGTTGTCAAATATTGCATCCGAGATATTAGGTTGCCTTAGGTTAGGATATATAACGTTATAGACGCATGTAATGTTACCACCGAGACGTAGGGACCGACACGCCTGGAATGTTGTCAAATGTTACATCCGAGATGTTAGGTTGTCTTAGGTTAGGATATATGACGTTACAGACGTATATACTGTTCCCTCCGAGATGTCGGGTTCGACAGGCCAGGAATGTTGTCACATATTGCATCCGAGATGTTAGGTTGCCTTAGATTAGGATATGCAGCGTTATAGACGCATATAATGTTACCACCGAGAAGTAGGGTCCGACACGCCTGGAAGGTTGTAGAATATTACATCCGAGATGTTAGGTTGCCTTAGGTTGGGATATATAACGTTACAGACGTACATACTGTTCCCTCCGAGAAGTAGGGTTCGACAGGCAAGGAATGTTGTCAAATATTGCATCCGAGATGTTAGATTGCCTTAGATTACGATATCGACCGTTATGGACGCATATAATATTCCCACCGAAAAGTATGCACAGACACGCGAGGAATATTGTAAAATATTACGTCTGAGATAATAGGTTGCCTTAGATTAGGATATACAACGTTATAGACTCATATAATGTTCCCACCAAGAAGTAGGGTCCGACACGCCTTGAATGATGTAGAATATTACATCCGAGATGTCAGGTTGCCTTCGGTTAGGATATATAACGTTATAGACGTATATACTGTTCCCTCCGAGAAGTAGGGTTCGACAGGCCAGGAATGTTGTCAAATATTGCATCCGAGATGTTAGGTTGCCTTAGATAAGGATATATAACGTTATAGACGCATATAATGTTACCACCGAGACGTAGGGACCGACATGCCTGGAATGTTGTCAAATGTTACATCCGAGATGTTAGGTTGCCTTAGGTTAGGATATATAACGTTATAGACGTATATACTGTTCCCTCCGAGAAGTATTGTTCGACAGGCCAGGAATGTTGTCAAATATTGCATCCGAGATGTTAGGTTGCCTTAGGTTAGGATATATAACGTTCTAGACGCATGTAACGTTACCACCGAGACGTAGGGACCGACACGCCTGGAATGTTGTCAAATGTTACATCCGAGATGTTAGGTTGCCTTAGGTTAGGATTTATGACGTTATAGACGTATATGCTGTTCCCTCCGAGAAGTAGGGTCCGACACGCCTGGAATGTTGTCAAATATTGCATCCGAGATGTTAGGTTGCCTTAGATAAGGATATATAACGTTATAGACGCATATAATGTTACTACCGAGACGTAGGAACCGACATGCCTGGAATGTTGTCAAATGTTACATCCGAGATGTTAGGTTGCCTTAGGTTAGGATATATATCGTTATAGACGTATATACTGTTCCCTCCGAGAAGTATTGTTCGACAGGCCAGGAATGTTGTCAAATATTGCATCCGAGATGTTAGGTTGCCTTAGATTAGGAAATATACCGTTATAGACGCATGTAATGTTACCACCGAGACGTAGGGTTCGACAGGCTAGGAATGTTGTCAAATATTGCATCCGAGATGTTAGGTTGCCTTAGATAAGGATATATAACGTTATAGACGCATATAATGTTACCACCGAGACGTAGGGACCGACATGCCTGGAATGTTGTCAAATGTTACATCTGAGATGTTAGGTTGCCTTAGGTTAGGATATATAACGTTATAGACGTATATACTGTTCCCTCCGAGAAGTATTGTTCGACAGGCCAGGAATGTTGTCAAATATTACATACGAGATGTTAGTTGGCCTTAGGTTAGGATATATAACGTTATAGACGCATGTAATGTTACCACCGAGACGTAGGGACCGACACGCCTGGAATGTGGTAAAATGTTACATCCGAGATGTTAGGTTGCCTAAGATTAGGATATATACCGTTATAGACGCATGTAATGTTACCACCGAGACGTAGGGACCGACACGCCTGGAATGTTGTCAAATGTTACATCCGAGATGTTAGGTTGCCTTAGGCTAGGATATATGACGTTATAGATGTATATGCTGTTCCCTCCGAGAAGTAGGGTTCGACAGGCCAGGAATGTTGTCAAATATTGCATCCGAGATATTAGGTTGCCTTAGGTTAGGATATATAACGTTATAGACGCTTGTAATGTTACCACCGAGACATAGGGACCGACCCGCCTGGAATGTTGTCAAATGTTACATCCGAGATGTTAGGTTGCCTTAGGCTAGGATATATGACGTTATAGATGTATATGCTGTTCCCTCCGAGAAGTAGGGTTCGGCAGGCCAGGAATGTTGTCAAATATTGCATCCGAGATATTAGGTTGCCTTAGGTTAGGATATATAACGTTATAGACGCATGTAATGTTACCACCGAGACGTAGGGACCGACACGCCTGGAATGTTGTCAAATGTTACATCCGAGATGTTAGGTTGTCTTAGGTTAGGATATATGACGTTACAGACGTATATACTCTTCCCTCCGAGATGTCGGTTTCGGCAGGCCAGGAATGTTGTCACATATTTCATCCGAGATGTTAGGTTGCCTTAGATTAGGATATACAACGTTATAGACTCATATAATGTTCCCACCAAGAAGTAGGGTCCGACACGCCTTGAATGATGTAGAATATTACATCCGAGATGTCAGGTTGCCTTCGGTTAGGATATATAACGTTATAGACGTATATACTGTTCCCTCCGAGAAGTAGGGTTCGACAGGCTAGGAATGTTGTCAAATATTGCATCCGAGATGTTAGGTTGCCTTAGATAAGGATATATAACGTTATAAACGCATATAATGTTACCACCGAGACGTAGGACCAACATGCCTGGAATGTTGTCAAATGTTACATCCGAGATGTTAGGTTGCCTTAGGCTAGGATATATAACGTTATAGACGTATATACTGTTCCCTCCGAGAAGTATTGTTCGGCAGGCAAGGAATGTTGTCAAATATTGCATCCGAGATGTTAGGTTGCCTTAGGTTAGGATATATAACGTTATAGACGCATGTAACGTTACCACCGAGACGTAGGGACCGACACGTCTGGAATGTTGTCAAATGTTACATCCGAGATGTTAGGTTGCCTTAGGTTAGGATATATGACGTTATAGACGTTTATGCTGTTCACTCCGAGAAGTAGGGTTCGACAGGCCAGGAATGTTGTCAAATATTGCATCCGAGATATTAGGTTGCCTTAGGTTAGGATATATAACGTTATAGACGCATGTAATGTTACCACCGAGACGTAGGGACCGACACGCCTGGAATGTTGTCAAATGTTACATCCGAGATGTTAGGTTGTCTTAGGTTAGGATATATGACGTTACAGACGTATATACTGTTCCCTCCGAGATGTCGGGTTCGACAGGCCAGGAATGTTGTCACATATTGCATCCGAGATGTTAGGTTGCCTTAGATTAGGATATGCAGCGTTATAGACGCATATAATGTTACCACCGAGAAGTAGGGTCCGACACGCCTGGAAGGTTGTAGAATATTACATCCGAGATGTTAGGTTGCCTTAGGTTGGGATATATAACGTTATAGACGTACATACTGTTCCCTCCGAGAAGTAGGGTTCGACAGGCAAGGAATGTTGTCAAATATTGCATCCGAGATGTTAGATTGCCTTAGATTACGATATCGACCGTTATGGACGCATATAATATTCCCACCGAAAAGTATGCACAGACACGCGAGGAATATTGTAAAATATTACGTCTGAGATAATAGGTTGCCTTAGATTAGGATATACAACGTTACAGACTCATATAATGTTCCCACCAAGAAGTAGGGTCCGACACGCCTTGAATGATGTAGAATATTACATCCGAGATGTCAGGTTGCCTTCGGTTAGGATATATAACGTTATAGACGTATATACTGTTCCCTCCGAGAAGTAGGGTTCGACAGGCCAGGAATGTTGTCAAATATTGCATCCGAGATGTTAGGTTGCCTTAGATAAGGATATATAACGTTATAGACGCATATAATGTTACCACCGAGACGTAGGGACCGACATGCCTGGAATGTTGTCAAATGTTACATCCGAGATGTTAGGTTGCCTTAGGTTAGGATATATAACGTTATAGACGTATATACTGTTCCCTCCGAGAAGTATTGTTCGACAGGCCAGGAATGTTGTCAAATATTACATACGAGATGTTAGTTGGCCTTAGGTTAGGATATATAACGTTATAGACGCATGTAATGTTACCACCGAGACGTAGGGACCGACACGCCTGGAATGTGGTAAAATGTTACATCCGAGATGTTAGGTTGCCCAAGATTAGGATATATACCGTTATAGACGCATGTAATGTTACCACCGATACGTAGGGACCGACACGCCTGGAATGTTGTCAAATGTTACATCCGAGATGTTAGGTTGCCTTAGGCTAGGATATATGACGTTATAGATGTATATGCTGTTCCCTCCGAGAAGTAGGGTTCGACAGGCCAGGAATGTTGTCAAATATTGCATCCGAGATGTTAGGTTGCCTTAGATTAGGAAATATACCGTTATAGACGCATGTAATGTTACCACCGAGACGTAGGGTTCGACAGGCTAGGAATGTTGTCAAATATTGCATCCGAGATGTTAGGTTGCCTTAGATAAGGATATATAACGTTATAGACGCATATAATGTTACCACCGAGACGTAGGGACCGACATGCCTGGAATGTTGTCAAATGTTACATCCGAGATGTTAGGTTGCCTTAGGTTAGGATATATAACGTTATAGACGTATATACTGTTCCCTCCGAGAAGTATTGTTCGACAGGCCAGGAATGTTGTCAAATATTGCATCCGAGATGTTAGGTTGCCTTAGGTTAGGATATATAACGTTCTAGACGCATGTAACGTTACCACCGAGACGTAGGGACCGACACGCCTGGAATGTTGTCAAATGTTACATCCGAGATGTTAGGTTGCCTTAGGTTAGGATTTATGACGTTATAGACGTATATGCTGTTCCCTCCGAGAAGTAGGGTCCGACACGCCTGGAATGTTGTCAAATATTGCATCCGAGATGTTAGGTTGCCTTAGATAAGGATATATAACGTTATAGACGCATATAATGTTACTACCGAGACGTAGGAACCGACATGCCTGGAATGTTGTCAAATGTTACATCCGAGATGTTAGGTTGCCTTAGGTTAGGATATATAACGTTATAGACGTATATACTGTTCCCTCCGAGAAGTATTGTTCGACAGGCCAGGAATGTTGTCAAATATTGCATCCGAGATGTTAGGTTGCCTTAGATTAGGAAATATACCGTTATAGACGCATGTAATGTTACCACCGAGACGTAGGGTTCGACAGGCTAGGAATGTTGTCAAATATTGCATCCGAGATGTTAGGTTGCCTTAGATAAGGATATATAACGTTATAGACGCATATAATGTTACCACCGAGACGTAGGGACCGACATGCCTGGAATGTTGTCAAATGTTACATCCGAGATGTTAGGTTGCCTTAGGTTAGGATATATAACGTTATATACGTATATACTGTTCCCTCCGAGAAGTATTGTTCGACAGGCCAGGAATGTTGTCAAATATTACATACGAGATGTTAGTTGGCCTTAGGTTAGGATATATAACGTTATAGACGCATGTAATGTTACCACCGAGACGTAGGGACCGACACGCCTGGAATGTGGTAAAATGTTACATCCGAGATGTTAGGTTGCCTAAGATTAGGATATATACCGTTATAGACGCATGTAATGTTACCACCGAGACGTAGGGACCGACACGCCTGGAATGTTGTCAAATGTTACATCCGAGATGTTAGGTTGCCTTAGGCTAGGATATATGACGTTATAGATGTATATGCTGTTCCCTCCGAGAAGTAGGGTTCGACAGGCCAGGAATGTTGTCAAATATTGCATCCGAGATATTAGGTTGCCTTAGGTTAGGATATATAACGTTATAGACGCTTGTAATGTTACCACCGAGACATAGGGACCGACCCGCCTGGAATGTTGTCAAATGTTACATCCGAGATGTTAGGTTGCCTTAGGCTAGGATATATGACGTTATAGATGTATATGCTGTTCCCTCCGAGAAGTAGGGTTCGGCAGGCCAGGAATGTTGTCAAATATTGCATCCGAGATATTAGGTTGCCTTAGGTTAGGATATATAACGTTATAGACGCATGTAATGCTACCACCGAGACGTAGGGACCGACACGCCTGGAATGTTGTCAAATGTTACATCCGAGATGTTAGGTTGTCTTAGGTTAGGATATATGACGTTACAGACGTATATACTCTTCCCTCCGAGATGTCGGTTTCGGCAGGCCAGGAATGTTGTCACATATTTCATCCGAGATGTTAGGTTGCATTAGATAAGGATATATAACGTTATAGACGCATATAATGTTACCACCGAGACGTAGGGACCGACATGCCTGGAATGTTGTCAAATGTTACATCCGAGATGTTAGGTTGCCTTAGGTTAGGATATATGACGTTGTAGACGTATATACTGTTCCCTCCGAGAAGTAGGGTTCGACAGGCCAGGAATGTTGTCAAACATTGCATCCGAGATGTTAGGTTGCCTTAGGTTAGGATATATAACGTTATAGACGTATATACTGTTCCCTCCGAGAAGTATTGTTCGACAGGCCAGGAATGTTGTCAAATATTGCATCCGAGATGTTAGGGTGCCTTAGGTTAGGATATATAACGTTCTAGACGCATGTAACGTTACCAATGAGACGTAGGGACCGACACGCCTGGAATGTTGTCAAATGTTACATCCGAGATGTTAGGTTGCCTTAGGTTAGGATTTATGACGTTATAGACGTATATGCTGTTCCCTCCGAGAAGTAGGGTCCGACACGCCTGGAATGTTGTCAAATATTACATACGAGATGTTAGTTGGCCTTAGGTTAGGATATATAACGTTATAGACGCATGTAATGTTACCACCGAGACGTAGGGACCGACACGCCTGGAATGTGGTAAAATGTTACATCCGAGATGTTAGGTTGCCTAAGATTAGGATATATACCGTTATAGACGTATATACAGTTCCCTCCGAGCAGTAGGGTTCGACAGGCCAGGAATGTTGTCAAATATTGCATCCGAGATGTTAGGTTGCCTTAGATTAGGATATGCAGCGTTATAGACGCATATAATGTTACCACCGAGAAGTAGGGTCCGACACGCCTGGAAGGTTGTAGAATATTACGTCTGAGATAATAGGTTGCCTTAGATTAGGATATACAACGTTATAGACTCATATAATGTTCCCACCAAGAAGTAGGGTCCGACACGCCTTGAATGATGTAGAATATTACATCCGAGATGTCAGGTTGCCTTCGGTTAGGATATATAACGTTATAGACGTATATACTGTTCCCTCCGAGAAGTAGGGTTCGACAGGCCAGGAATGTTGTCAAATATTGCATCCGAGATGTTAGGTTGCCTTAGGTTAGGATATATAACGTTCTAGACGCATGTAACGTTACCACCGAGACGTAGGGACCGACACGCCTGGAATGTTGTCAACTGTTACATCCGAGATGTTAGGTTGCCTTAGGTTAGGATTTATGACGTTATAGACGTATATGCTGTTCATTCCGAGAAGTAGGGTCCGACACGCCTGGAATGATGTAGAATATTACATCCGAGATGTCAGGTTGCCTTAGGTTAGGATATATAACGTTATAGACGTATATACTGTTCCCTCCGAGAAGTAGGGTTCGACAGGCTAGGAATGTTGTCAAATATTGCATCCGAGATGTTAGGTTGCCTTAGATAAGGATATATAACGTTATAAACGCATGTAATGTTACCACCGAGACGTAGGACCAACATGCCTGGAATGTTGTCAAATGTTACATCCGAGATGTTAGGTTGCCTTAGGCTAGGATATATAACGTTATAGACGTATATACTGTTCCCTCCGAGAAGTATTGTTCGGCAGGCAAGGAATGTTGTCAAATATTGCATCCGAGATGTTAGGTTGCCTTAGGTTAGGATATATAACGTTATAGACGCATGTAACGTTACCACCGAGACGTAGGGACCGACACGCCTGGAATGTTGTCAAATGTTACATCCGAGATGTTAGGTTGCCTTAGGTTAGGATATATGACGTTATAGACGTTTATGCTGTTCACTCCGAGAAGTAGGGTTCGACAGGCCAGGAATGTTGTCAAATATTGCATCCGAGATATTAGGTTGCCTTAGGTTAGGATATATAACGTTATAGACGCATGTAATGTTACCACCGAGACGTAGGGACCGACACGCCTGGAATGTTGTCAAATGTTACATCCGAGATGTTAGGTTGTCTTAGGTTAGGATATATGACGTTACAGACGTATATACTGTTCCCTCCGAGATGTCGGGTTCGACAGGCCAGGAATGTTGTCACATATTGCATCCGAGACGTTAGGTTGCCTTAGATTAGGATATGCAGCGTTATAGACGCATATAATGTTACCACCGAGAAGTAGGGTCCGACACGCCTGGAAGGTTGTAGAATATTACATCCGAGATGTTAGGTTGCCTTAGGTTGGGATATATAACGTTACAGACGTACATACTGTTCCCTCCGAGAAGTAGGGTTCGACAGGCAAGGAATGTTGTCAAATATTGCATCCGAGATGTTAGATTGCCTTAGATTACGATATCGACCGTTATGGACGCATATAATATTCCCACCGAAAAGTATGCACAGACACGCGAGGAATATTGTAAAATATTACGTCTGAGATAATAGGTTGCCTTAGATTAGGATATACAACGTTATAGACTCATATAATGTTCCCACCAAGAAGTAGGGTCCGACACGCCTTGAATGATGTAGAATATTACATCCGAGATGTCAGGTTGCCTTCGGTTAGGATATATAACGTTATAGACGTATATACTGTTCCCTCCGAGAAGTAGGGTTCGACAGGCCAGGAATGTTGTCAAATATTGCATCCGAGATGTTAGGTTGCCTTAGATAAGGATATATAACGTTATAGACGCATATAATGTTACCACCGAGACGTAGGGACCGACATGCCTGGAATGTTGTCAAATGTTACATCCGAGATGTTAGGTTGCCTTAGGTTAGGATATATAACGTTATAGACGTATATACTGTTCCCTCCGAGAAGTATTGTTCGACAGGCCAGGAATGTTGTCAAATATTACATACGAGATGTTAGTTGGCCTTAGGTTAGGATATATAACGTTATAGACGCATGTAATGTTACCACCGAGACGTAGGGACCGACACGCCTGGAATGTGGTAAAATGTTACATCCGAGATGTTAGGTTGCCCAAGATTAGGATATATACCGTTATAGACGCATGTAATGTTACCACCGATACGTAGGGACCGACACGCCTGGAATGTTGTCAAATGTTACATCCGAGATGTTAGGTTGCCTTAGGCTAGGATATATGACGTTATAGATGTATATGCTGTTCCCTCCGAGAAGTAGGGTTCGACAGGCCAGGAATGTTGTCAAATATTGCATCCGAGATGTTAGGTTGCCTTAGATTAGGAAATATACCGTTATAGACGCATGTAATGTTACCACCGAGACGTAGGGTTCGACAGGCTAGGAATGTTGTCAAATATTGCATCCGAGATGTTAGGTTGCCTTAGATAAGGATATATAACGTTATAGACGCATATAATGTTACCACCGAGACGTAGGGACCGACATGCCTGGAATGTTGTCAAATGTTACATCCGAGATGTTAGGTTGCCTATGTTAGGATATATAACGTTATAGACGTATATACTGTTCCCTCCGAGAAGTATTGTTCGACAGGCCAGGAATGTTGTCAAATATTGCATCCGAGATGTTAGGTTGCCTTAGGTTAGGATATATAACGTTCTAGACGCATGTAACGTTACCACCGAGACGTAGGGACCGACACGCCTGGAATGTTGTCAAATGTTACATCCGAGATGTTAGGTTGCCTTAGGTTAGGATTTATGACGTTATAGACGTATATGCTGTTCCCTCCGAGAAGTAGGGTCCGACACGCCTGGAATGTTGTCAAATATTGCATCCGAGATGTTAGGTTGCCTTAGATAAGGATATATAACGTTATAGACGCATATAATGTTACTGCCGAGACGTAGGAACCGACATGCCTGGAATGTTGTCAAATGTTACATCCGAGATGTTAGGTTGCCTTAGGTTAGGATATATAACGTTATAGACGTATATACTGTTCCCTCCGAGAAGTATTGTTCGACAGGCCAGGAATGTTGTCAAATATTGCATCCGAGATGTTAGGTTGCCTTAGATTAGGAAATATACCGTTATAGACGCATGTAATGTTACCACCGAGACGTAGGGTTCGACAGGCAAGGAATGTTGTCAAATATTGCATCCGAGATGTTAGGTTGCCTTAGATAAGGATATATAACGTTATAGACGCATATAATGTTACCACCGAGACGTAGGGACCGACATGCCTGGAATGTTGTCAAATGTTACATCCGAGATGTTAGGTTGCCTTAGGTTAGGATATATAACGTTATAGACGTATATACTGTTCCCTCCGAGAAGTATTGTTCGACAGGCCAGGAATGTTGTCAAATATTACATACGAGATGTTAGTTGGCCTTAGGTTAGGATATATAACGTTAGAGACGCATGTAATGTTACCACCGAGACGTAGGGACCGACACGCCTGGAATGTGGTAAAATGTTACATCCGAGATGTTAGGTTGCCTAAGATTAGGATATATACCGTTATAGACGCATGTAATGTTACCACCGAGACGTAGGGACCGACACGCTTGGAATGTTGTCAAATGTTACATCCGAGATGTTAGGTTGCCTTAGGCTAGGATATATGACGTTATAGATGTATATGCTGTTCCCTCCGAGAAGTAGGGTTCGACAGGCCAGGAATGTTGTCAAATATTGCATCCGAGATATTAGGTTGCCTTAGGTTAGGATATATAACGTTATAGACGCTTGTAATGTTACCACCGAGACATAGGGACCGACCCGCCTGGAATGTTGTCAAATGTTACATCCGAGATGTTAGGTTGCCTTAGGCTAGGATATATGACGTTATAGATGTATATGCTGTTCCCTCCGAGAAGTAGGGTTCGGCTGGCCAGGAATGTTGTCAAATATTGCATCCGAGATATTAGGTTGCCTTAGGTTAGGATATATAACGTTATAGACGCATGTAATGTTACCACCGAGACGTAGGGACCGACACGCCTGGAATGTTGTCAAATGTTACATCCGAGATGTTAGGTTGTCTTAGGTTAGGATATATGACGTTACAGACGTATATACTCTTCCCTCCGAGATGTCGGTTTCGGCAGGCCAGGAATGTTGTCACATATTTCATCCGAGATGTTAGGTTGCCTTAGATTAGGATATGCAACGTTATAGACTCATATAATGTTCCCACCAAGAAGTAGGGTCCGACACGCCTTGAATGATGTAGAATATTACATCCGAGATGTCAGGTTGCCTTCGGTTAGGATATATAACGTTATAGACGTATATACTGTTCCCTCCGAGAAGTAGGGTTCGACAGGCTAGGAATGTTGTCAAATATTGCATCCGAGATGTTAGGTTGCCTTAGATAAGGATATATAACGTTATAAACGCATATAATGTTACCACCGAGACGTAGGACCAACATGCCTGGAATGTTGTCAAATGTTACATCCGAGATGTTAGGTTGCCTTAGGCTAGGATATATAACGTTATAGACGTATATACTGTTCCCTCCGAGAAGTATTGTTCGGCAGGCAAGGAATGTTGTCAAATATTGCATCCGAGATGTTAGGTTGCCTTAGGTTAGGATATATAATGTTATAGACGCATGTAACGTTACCACCGAGACGTAGGGACCGACACGCCTGGAATGTTGTCAAATGTTACATCCGAGATGTTAGGTTGCCTTAGGTTAGGATATATGACGTTATAGACGTTTATGCTGTTCACTCCGAGAAGTAGGGTTCGACAGGCCAGGAATGTTGTCAAATATTGCATCCGAGATATTAGGTTGCCTTAGGTTAGGATATATAACGTTATAGACGCATGTAATGTTACCACCGAGACGTAGGGACCGACACGCCTGGAATGTTGTCAAATGTTACATCCGAGATGTTAGGTTGTCTTAGGTTAGGATATATGACGTTACAGACGTATATACTGTTCCCTCCGAGATGTCGGGTTCGACAGGCCAGGAATGTTGTCACATATTGCATCCGAGATGTTAGGTTGCCTTAGATTAGGATATGCAGCGTTATAGACGCATATAATGTTACCACCGAGGAGTAGGGTCCGACACGCCTGGAAGGTTGTAGAATATTACATCCGAGATGTTAGGTTGCCTTAGGTTGGGATATATAACGTTATAGACGTACATACTGTTCCCTCCGAGAAGTAGGGTTCGACAGGCAAGGAATGTTGTCAAATATTGCATCCGAGATGTTAGATTGCCTTAGATTACGATATCGACCGTTATGGACGCATATAATATTCCCACCGAAAAGTATGCACAGACACGCGAGGAATATTGTAAAATATTACGTCTGAGATAATAGGTTGCCCTAGATTAGGATATACAACGTTATAGACTCATATAATGTTCCCACCAAGAAGTAGGGTCCGACACGCCTTGAATGATGTAGAATATTACATCCGAGATGTCAGGTTGCCTTCGGTTAGGATATATAACGTTATAGACGTATATACTGTTCCCTCCGAGAAGTAGGTTTCGACAGGCCAGGAATGTTGTCAAATATTGCATCCGAGATGTTAGGTTGCCTTAGATAAGGATATATAACGTTATAGACGCATATAATGTTACCACCGAGACGTAGGGACCGACATGCCTGGAATGTTGTCAAATGTTACATCCGAGATGTTAGGTTGCCTTAGGTTAGGATATATAACGTTATAGACGTATATACTGTTCCCTCCGAGAAGTATTGTTCGACAGGCCAGGAATGTTGTCAAATATTACATACGAGATGTTAGTTGGCCTTAGGTTAGGATATATAACGTTATAGACGCATGTAATGTTACCACCGAGACGTAGGGACCGACACGCCTGGAATGTGGTAAAATGTTACATCCGAGATGTTAGGTTGCCCAAGATTAGGATATATACCGTTATAGACGCATGTAATGTTACCACCGATACGTAGGGACCGACACGCCTGGAATGTTGTCAAATGTTACATCCGAGATGTTAGGTTGCCTTAGGCTAGGATATATGACGTTATAGATGTATATGCTGTTCCCTCCGAGAAGTAGGGTTCGACAGGCCAGGAATGTTGTCAAATATTGCATCCGAGATGTTAGGTTGCCTTAGATTAGGAAATATACCGTTATAGACGCATGTAATGTTACCACCGAGACGTAGGGTTCGACAGGCTAGGAATGTTGTCAAATATTGCATCCGAGATGTTAGGTTGCCTTAGATAAGGATATATAACGTTATAGACGCATATAATGTTACCACCGAGACGTAGGGACCGACATGCCTGGAATGTTGTCAAATGTTACATCCGAGATGTTAGGTTGCCTTAGGTTAGGATATATAACGTTATAGACGTATATACTGTTCCCTCCGAGAAGTATTGTTCGACAGGCCAGGAATGTTGTCAAATATTGCATCCGAGATGTTAGGTTGCCTTAGGTTAGGATATATAACGTTCTAGACGCATGTAACGTTACCACCGAGACGTAGGGACCGACACGCCTGGAATGTTGTCAAATGTTACATCCGAGATGTTAGGTTGCCTTAGGTTAGGATTTATGACGTTATAGACGTATATGCTGTGCCCTCCGAGAAGTAGGGTCCGACACGCCTGGAATGTTGTCAAATATTGCATCCGAGATGTTAGGTTGCCTTAGATAAGGATATATAACGTTATAGACGCATATAATGTTACTACCGAGACGTAGGAACCGACATGCCTGGAATGTTGTCAAATGTTACATCCGAGATGTTAGGTTGCCTTAGGTTAGGATATATAACGTTATAGACGTATATACTGTTCCCTCCGAGAAGTAGGGTTCGACAGGCCAGGAATGTTGTCAAATATTGCATCCGAGATGTTAGGTTGCCTTAGATTAGGAAATATACCGTTATAGACGCATGTAATGTTACCACCGAGACGTAGGGTTCGACAGGCTAGGAATGTTGTCAAATATTGCATCCGAGATGTTAGGTTGCCTTAGATAAGGATATATAACGTTATAGACGCATATAATGTTACCACCGAGACGTAGGGACCGACATGCCTGGAATGTTGTCAAATGTTACATCCGAGATGTTAGGTTGCCTTAGGCTAGGATATATGACGTTATAGATGTATATGCTGTTCCCTCCGAGAAGTAGGGTTCGACAGGCCAGGAATGTTGTCAAATATTGCATCCGAGATATTAGGTTGCCTTAGGTTAGGATATATAACGTTATAGACGCTTGTAATGTTACCACCGAGACATAGGGACCGACCCGCCTGGAATGTTGTCAAATGTTACATCCGAGATGTTAGGTTGCCTTAGGCTAGGATATATGACGTTATAGATGTATATGCTGTTCCCTCCGAGAAGTAGGGTTCGGCAGGCCAGGAATGTTGTCAAATATTGCATCCGAGATATTAGGTTGCCTTAGGTTAGGATATATAACGTTATAGACGCATGTAATGTTACCACCGAGACGTAGGGACCGACACGCCTGGAATGTTGTCAAATGTTACATCCGAGATGTTAGGTTGTCTTAGGTTAGGATATATGACGTTACAGACGTATATACTCTTCCCTCCGAGATGTCGGTTTCGGCAGGCCAGGAATGTTGTCACATATTTCATCCGAGATGTTAGGTTGCCTTAGATTAGGATATACAACGTTATAGACTCATATAATGTTCCCACCAAGAAGTAGGGTCCGACACGCCTTGAATGATGTAGAATATTACATCCGAGATGTCAGGTTGCCTTCGGTTAGGATATATAACGTTATAGACGTATATACTGTTCCCTCCGAGAAGTAGGGTTCGACAGGCCAGGAATGTTGTCAAATATTGCATCCGAGATGTTAGGTTGCCTTAGATTAGGAAATATACCGTTATAGACGCATGTAATGTTACCACCGAGACGTAGGGACCGACACGCCTGGAATGTGGTAAAATGTTACATCCGAGATGTTAGGTTGCCTAAGATTAGGATATATACCGTTATAGACGCATGTAATGTTACCACCGATACGTAGGGACCGACACGCCTGGAATGTTGTCAAATGTTACATCCGAGATGTTAGGTTGCCTTAGGCTAGGATATATGACGTTATAGATGTATATGCTGTTCCCTCCGAGAAGTAGGGTTCGACAGGCCAGGAATGTTGTCAAATATTGCATCCGAGATGTTAGGTTGCCTTAGATTAGGAAATATACCGTTATAGACGCATGTAATGTTACCACCGAGACGTAGGGTTCGACAGGCTAGGAATGTTGTCAAATATTGCATCCGAGATGTTAGGTTGCCTTAGATAAGGATATATAACGTTATAGACGCATATAATGTTACCACCGAGACGTAGGGACCGACATGCCTGGAATGTTGTCAAATGTTACATCCGAGATGTTAGGTTGCCTTAGGTTAGGATATATAACGTTATAGACGTATATACTGTTCCCTCCGAGAAGTATTGTTCGACAGGCCAGGAATGTTGTCAAATATTGCATCCGAGATGTTAGGTTGCCTTAGGTTAGGATATATAACGTTCTAGACGCATGTAACGTTACCACCGAGACGTAGGGACCGACACGCCTGGAATGTTGTCAAATGTTACATCCGAGATGATAGGTTGCCTTAGGTTAGGATTTATGACGTTATAGACGTATATGCTGTTCCCTCCGAGAAGTAGGGACCGACACGCCTGGAATGTTGTCAAATGTTACATCCGAGATGTTAGGTTGCCTTAGGTTAGGATTTATGACGTTATAGACGTATATGCTGTTCATTCCGAGAAGTAGGGTCCGACACGCCTGGAATGATGTAGAATATTACATCCGAGATGTCAGGTTGCCTTAGGTTAGGATATATAACGTTATAGACGTATATACTGTTCCCTCCGAGAAGTAGGGTTCGACAGGCTAGGAATGTTGTCAAATATTGCATCCGAGATGTTAGGTTGCCTTAGATAAGGATATATAACGTTATAAACGCATATAATGTTACCACCGAGACGTAGGACCAACATGCCTGGAATGTTGTCAAATGTTACATCCGAGATGTTAGGTTGCCTTAGGTTAGGATATATAACGTTATAGACGTATATACTGTTCCCTCCGAGAAGTATTGTTCGGCAGGCCAGGAATGTTGTCAAATATTGCATCCGAGATGTTAGGTTGCCTTAGGTTAGGATATATAACGTTATAGACGCATGTAACGTTACCACCGAGACGTAGGGACCGACACGCCTGGAATGTTGTCAAATGTTACATCCGAGATGTTAGGTTGCCTTAGGTTAGGATATATGACGTTATAGACGTTTATGCTGTTCACTCCGAGAAGTAGGGTTCGACAGGCCAGGAATGTTGTCAAATATTGCATCCGAGATATTAGGTTGCCTTAGGTTAGGATATATAACGTTATAGACGCATGTAATGTTACCACCGAGACGTAGGGACCGACACGCCTGGAATGTTGTCAAATGTTACATCCGAGATGTTAGGTTGTCTTAGGTTAGGATATATGACGTTACAGACGTATATACTGTTCCCTCCGAGATGTCGGGTTCGACAGGCCAGGAATGTTGTCACATATTGCATCCGAGATGTTAGGTTGCCTTAGATTAGGATATGCAGCGTTATAGACGCATATAATGTTACCACCGAGAAGTAGGGTCCGACACGCCTGGAAGGTTGTAGAATATTACATCCGAGATGTTAGGTTGCCTTAGGTTGGGATATATAACGTTATAGACGTACATACTGTTCCCTCCGAGAAGTAGGGTTCGACAGGCAAGGAATGTTGTCAAATATTGCATCCGAGATGTTAGATTGCCTTAGATTACGATATCGACCGTTATGGACGCATATAATATTCCCACCGAAAAGTATGCACAGACACGCGAGGAATATTGTAAAATATTACGTCTGAGATAATAGGTTGCCTTAGATTAGGATATACAACGTTATAGACTCATATAATGTTCCCACCAAGAAGTAGGGTCCGACACGCCTTGAATGATGTAGAATATTACATCCGAGATGTCAGGTTGCCTTCGGTTAGGATATATAACGTTATAGACGTATATACTGTTCCCTCCGAGAAGTAGGGTTCGACAGGCCAGGAATGTTGTCAAATATTGCATCCGAGATGTTAGGTTGCCTTAGATAAGGATATATAACGTTATAGACGCATATAATGTTACCACCGAGACGTAGGGACCGACACGCCTGGAATGTTGTCAAATGTTACATCCGAGATGTTAGGTTGCCTTAGGTTAGGATATATAACGTTATAGACGTATATACTGTTCCCTCCGAGAAGTATTGTTCGACAGGCCAGGAATGTTGTCAAATATTACATACGAGATGTTAGTTGGCCTTAGGTTAGGATATATAACGTTATAGACGCATGTAATGTTACCACCGAGACGTAGGGACCGACACGCCTGGAATGTGGTAAAATGTTACATCCGAGATGTTAGGTTGCCCAAGATTAGGATATATACCGTTATAGACGCATGTAATGTTACCACCGATACGTAGGGACCGACACGCCTGGAATGTTGTCAAATGTTACATCCGAGATGTTAGGTTGCCTTAGGCTAGGATATATGACGTTATAGATGTATATGCTGTTCCCTCCGAGAAGTAGGGTTCGACAGGCCAGGAATGTTGTCAAATATTGCATCCGAGATATTAGGTTGCCTTAGATAAGGATATATAACGTTATAGACGCATATAATGTTACCACCGAGACGTAGGGACCGACATGCCTGGAATGTTGTCAAATGTTACATCCGAGATGTTAGGTTGCCTTAGGTTAGGATATATAACGTTATAGACGTATATACTGTTCCCTCCGAGAAGTATTGTTCGACAGGCCAGGAATGTTGTCAAATATTACATACGAGATGTTAGTTGGCCTTAGGTTAGGATATATAACGTTATAGACGCATGTAATGTTACCACCGAGACGTAGGGACCGACACGCCTGGAATGTGGTAAAATGTTACATCCGAGATGTTAGGTTGCCTAAGATTAGGATATATACCGTTATAGACTCATATAATGTTCCCACCGAGAAGTAGGGTTCGACACGCCTGGAATGATGTAGAATATTACATCCGAAATGTTAGGTTGCCTTAGGTTAGGATATATAACGTTATAGACGTATATACTGTTCCCTCCGAGAAGTAGGGTTCGACAGGCTAGGAGTGTTGTCAAATGTTGCGTCCGAAATGTTAGGTTGCCTTAGATAAGGATATATAACGTTATAGACGCATATAATGTTACCACCGAGACGTAGGGACCGACATGCCTGGAATGTTGTCAAATGTTACATCCAAGATGTTAGGTTGCCTTAGGTTAGGATATATAACGTTGTAGACGCATGTAACGTTACCACCGAGACGTAGGGACCGACACACCTGGAATGTTGTCAAATGTTACATCCGAGATGTTAGGTTGCCTTAGGTTAGGATATATGACGTTATAGACGTATATGCTGTTCCCTCCGAGAAGTAGGGTTCGACAGGCCAGGAATGTTGTCAAATATTGCATCCGAGATGTTAGGTTGCCTTAGGTTAGCATATATAACGTTATAGACGCACGTAATGTTACCACCGAGACGTAGGGTTCCCACACGCCGGGAATGTTGTGAAATGTTATATCCGAGATGTTAGGTTGTCTTAGGTTAGGATATATGTCGTTATAGACGTATATGCTGTTCCCTCCGAGAAGTAGGGTTCGACAGGCCAGGAATGTTGTCAAATATTGCATCCGAGATGTTAGGTTGCCTTAGGTTAGCATATATAACGTTATAGACGCACGTAATGTTACCACCGAGACATAGGGTTCCAACACGCCGGGAATGTTGTCAAATGTTATATCCGAGATGTTAGGTTGCCTTAGGTTAGGATATATGACGTTACAGACGTATATACTGTTCCCATCGAGAAGTAGGGTCCGACACGCCAGGAATGTTGTCAAATATTACATCCGAGATGTTAGGTTGCCTTACGTTAGGATATATAACGTTATAGACGTATATACTGTTCCCACCGAGAAGTAGGATTCGACACGCCTGGAATGTTGTCAAATGTAACATCCGAGATGTTAGGTTGCCTTAGATTAGGATATATACCGTTATTGACGTATATACAGTTCCCTCCGAGAAGTAGGGTTCGACAGGCCAGGAATGTTGTCAAATATTGCATCCGAGATGTCAGGTTGCCTTAGATTACGATATCGACCGTTATAGACGCATATAATATTCCCACCGAAAAGTATGCACCGACACGCCAGGAATATTGTAAAATATTACGTCTGAGATAATAGGTTGCCTTAGATTAGGATATACAACGTTATAGACTCATATAATGTTCCCACCGAGAAGTAGGGTTCGACACGCCTGGAATGATGTAGAATATTACATCCGAAATGTCAGGTTGCCTTAGGTTAGGATATATAACGTTATAGACGTATATACTGTTCCCTCCGAGAAGTAGGGTTCGACAGGCTAGGAGTGTTGTCAAATGTTGCATCCGAAATGTTAGGTTGCCTTAGATAAGGATATATAACGTTATAGACGCATATAATGTTACCACCGAGACGTAAGGACCGACATGCCTGGAATGTTGTCAAATTTTACATCCAAGATGTTAGGTTGCCTTAGGTTAGGATATATAACGTTGTAGACGCATGTAACGTTACCACCGAGACGTAGGGACCGACACACCTGGAATGTTGTCAAATGTTACATCCGAGATGTTAGGTTGCCTTAGGTTAGGATATATGACGTTATAGACGTATATGCTGTTCCCTCCTAGAACTAGGTTTCGACAGGCCAGGAATGTTGTCAAATATTGCATCCGAGATGTTAGGTTGCCTTAGGTTAGCATATATAACGTTATAGACGCACGTAATGTTACCACCGAGACGTAGGGTTCCAACACGCCGGGAATGTTGTGAAATGTTATATCCGAGATGTTAGGTTGTCTTAGGTTAGGATATATGTCGTTATAGACGTATATGCTGTTCCCTCCGAGAAGTAGGGTTCGACAGGCCAGGAATGTTGTCAAATATTGCATCCGAGATGTTAGGTTGCCTTAGGTTAGCATATATAACGTTATAGACGCACGTAATATTACCACCGAGACGTAGGGTTCCAACACGCCGGGAATGTTGTCAAATGTTATATCCGAGATGTTAGGTTGTCTTAGGTTAGGATATATGTCGTAATAGACGTATATGCTGTTCCCTCCGAGAAGTAGGGTTCGACAGGCCAGGAATGTTGTCAAATATTGCATCCGAGATGTTAGGTTGCCTTAGGTTAGCATATATAACGTTATAGACGCACGTAATGTTACCACCGAGACATAGGGTTCCAACACGCCGGGAATGTTGTCAAATGTTATATCCGTGATGTTAGGTTGCCTTAGGTTAGGATATATGACGTTACAGACGTATATACTGTTCCCACCGAGAAGTAGGGTCCGACACGCCAGGAATGTTGTAAAATGTTACATCCGAGATGTTAGGTTGCCTTAGGTTAGGATATATGACGTTATAGACGTATATGCTGTTCCCTCCGAGAAGTAGGGTTCGACAGGCCAGGAATGATGTCAAATATTGCATCCGAGATGTTAGGTTGCCTTAGGTTAGCATATATAACGTTATAGACGCACGTAATGTTATCACCGAGACGTAGGGACCGACACGCCTGGAATGTTGTCAAATGTTACATCCGAGATGTTAGGTTGCCTTAGGTTAGGATTAATGACGTTATAGACGTATATGCTGTTCCCTCCGAGAAGTAGGTTTCGACAGGCCAGGAATGTTGTCAAATATTGCATCCGAGATGTTAGGTTGCCTTAGGTTAGGATACATAACGTTATAGACGCATGTAACGTTACCACCGAGACGTAGGGACCGACACGCCTGGAATGTTGTCAAATGTTACATCCGGGATGTTAGGTTGTCTTAGGTTAGGATATATGTCGTTACAGACGTATATACTGTTCCCTCCGAGGAGTAGGGTTCTACAGGCCAGGAATGTTGTCAAATATTGCATCCGAGATGTTAGGTTGCCTTAGATTAGGATATATACCGTTATAGACGTATATAATGTTCCCTCCGAGAAGTAGGGTTCGACAGGCCAGAAATGTTGTCAAATATTGCATCCGAGATGTTATGTTGCCTTAGGTTAGCATATATAACGTTATAGACGCACGTAATGTTACCACCGAGACGTAGGGTTCCAACACGCCTGGAATGTTGTCAAATGTTATATCCGAGATGTTAGGTTGCCTTAGGTTAGGATATATGACGTTACAGACGTATATACTGTTCCCACCGAGAAGTAGGGTCCGACACGCCAGGAATGTTGTCAAATATTACATCCGAGATGTTAGGTTGCCTTAGGTTAGGATATATAACGATATAGACGCATGTAATGTTACCACCGAGACGTAGGGACCGACAGGCCTGGAATGTCGTAAAATGTTACATCCGAGATGTTAGGTTGCCTAAGATTAGGATATATACCGCTATAGACGCATGTAATGTTACCACCGAGACGTAGGGACCGACACGCCAGGAATATTGTCAAATATTACATACGAGATGTTAGGTGGCCTTAGGTTAGGATATATAACGTTATAGACGCATGTAATGTTACCACCGAGACGTAGGGACCGACACGCCTGGAATGTGGTAAAATGTTACATCCGAGATGTTAGGTTGCCTTAGATTAGGATATATACCGTTAATGACGTATATACAGTTCCCTCCGAGAAGTAGGGTTCGACAGGCCAGGAATGTTGTCAAATATTGCATCCGAGATGTCAGGTTGCCTTAGATTACGATATCGACCGTTATAGACGCATATAATATTCCCACCGAAAAGTATGCACCGACACGCCAGGAATATTGTAAAATATTACGTCTGAGATAATAGGTTGCCTTAGATTAGGATATACAACGTTATAGACTCATATAATGTTCCCACCGAGAAGTAGGGTTCGACACGCCTGGAATGATGTAGAATATTACATCCGAAATGTCAGGTTGCCTTAGGTTAGGATATATAACGTTATAGACGTATATACTGTTCCCTCCGAGAAGTAGGGTTCGACAGGCTAGGAGTGTTGTCAAATATTGCATCCGAGATGTTAGGTTGCCTTAGATAAGGATATATAACGTTATAGACGCATATAATCTTACCACCGAGGCGTAGGGACCGACATGCCTGGAATGTTGTCAAATGTTACATCCAAGATGTTAGGTTGCCTTAAGTTAGGATATATAACGTTGTAGACGCATGTAACGTTACCACCGAGACGTAGGGACCGACAAAACTGGAATGTTGTCAAATGTTACATCCGAGATGTTAGGTTGCCTTAGGTTAGGATATATGACGTTATAGACGTATATGCTGTTCCCTCCGAGAAGTAGGGTTCGACAGGCCAGGAATGTTGTCAAATATTGCATCCGAGATGTTAGGTTGCCTTAGGTTAGCATATATAACGTTATAGACGCACGTAATGTTACCACCGAGACGTAGGGTTCCAACACGCCGGGAATGTTGTGAAATGTTATATCCGAGATGTTAGGTTGTCTTAGGTTAGGATATATGTCGTTATAGACGTATATGCTGTTCCCTCCGAGAAGTAGGGTTCGACAGGCCAGGAATGTTGTCAAATATTGCATCCGAGATGTTAGGTTGCCTTAGGTTAGCATATATAACGTTATAGACGCACGTAATGTTACCACCGAGACATAGGGTTCCAACACGCCGGGAATGTTGTCAAATGTTATATCCGTGATGTTAGGTTGCCTTAGGTTAGGATATATGACGTTACAGACGTATATACTGTTCCCACCGAGAAGTAGGGTCCGACACGCCAGGCATGTTGTCAAATATTACATCCGAGATGTTAGGTTGCCTTACGTTAGGATACATAACGTTATAGACGTATATACTGTTCCCACCGAGACGTAGGGACCGACACGCCTGGAATGTTGTCAAATGTTACATCCGAGATGTTAGGTTGCCTTAGGTTAGGATTAATGACGTTATAGACGTATATGCTGTTCCCTCCGAGAAGTAGGTTTCGACAGGCCAGGAATGTTGTCAAATATTGCATCCGAGATGTTAGGTTGCCTTAGGTTAGGATACATAACGTTATAGACGCATGTAACGTTACCACCGAGACGTAGGGACCGACACGCCTGGAATGTTGTCAAATGTTACATCCGGGATGTCAGGTTGTCTTAGGTTAGGATATATGTCGTTACAGACGTATATACTGTTCCCTCCGAGGAGTAGGGTTCTACAGGCCAGGAATGTTGTCAAATATTGCATCCGAGATGTTAGGTTGCCTTAGATTAGGATATATACCGTTATAGACGTATATAATGTTCCCTCCGAGAAGTAGGGTTCGACAGGCCAGAAATGTTGTCAAATATTGCATCCGAGATGTTATGTTGCCTTAGGTTAGCATATATAACGTTATAGACGCACGTAATGTTACCACCGAGACGTAGGGTACCAACACGCCTGGAATGTTGTCAAATGTTATATCCGAGATGTTAGGTTGTCTTAGGTTAGGATATATGACGTTACAGACGTATATACTGTTCCCACCGAGAAGTAGGGTCCGACACGCCAGGAATGTTGTCAAATATTACATCCGAGATGTTAGGTTGCCTTAGGTTAGGATATATAACGTTATAGACGCATGTAATGTTACCACCGAGACGTAGGGACCGACAGGCCTGGAATGTCGTAAAATGTTACATCCGAGATGTTAGGTTGCCTAAGATTAGGATATATACCGCTATAGACGCATGTAATGTTACCACCGAGACGTAGGGACCGACACGCCAGGAATATTGTCAAATATTACATACGAGATGTTAGGTGGCCTTAGGTTAGGATATATAACGTTATAGACGCATGTAATGTTACCACCGAGACGTAGGGACCGACACGCCTGGAATGTGGTAAAATGTTACATCCGAGATGTTAGGTTGCCTTAGATTAGGATATATACCGTTAATGACGTATATACAGTTCCCTCCGAGAAGTAGGGTTCGACAGGCCAGGAATGTTGTCAAATATTGCATCCGAGATGTCAGGTTGCCTTAGATTACGATATCGACCGTTATAGACGCATATAATATTCCCACCGAAAAGTATGCACCGACACGCCAGGAATACTGTAAAATATTACGTCTGAGATAATAGGTTGCCTTAGATTAGGATATACAACGTTATAGACTCATATAATGTTCCCACCGAGAAGTAGGGTTCGACACGCCTGGAATGATGTAGAATATTACATCCGAAATGTCAGGTTGCCTTAGGTTAGGATATATAACGTTATAGACGTATATACTGTTCCCTCCGAGAAGTAGGGTTCGACAGGCTAGGAGTGTTGTCAAATATTGCATCCGAGATGTTAGGTTGCCTTAGATAAGGATATATAACGTTATAGACGCATATAATCTTACCACCGAGGCGTAGGGACCGACATGCCTGGAATGTTGTCAAATGTTACATCCAAGATGTTAGGTTGCCTTAAGTTAGGATATATAACGTTGTAGACGCATGTAACGTTACCACCGAGACGTAGGGACCGACAAAACTGGAATGTTGTCAAATGTTACATCCGAGATGTTAGGTTGCCTTAGGTTAGGATATATGACGTTATAGACGTATATGCTGTTCCCTCCGAGAAGTAGGGTTCGACAGGCCAGGAATGTTGTCAAATATTGCATCCGAGATGTTAGGTTGCCTTAGGTTAGCATATATAACGTTATAGACGCACGTAATGTTACCACCGAGACGTAGGGTTCCAACACGCCGGGAATCTTGTGAAATGTTATATCCGAGATGTTAGGTTGTCTTGGGTTAGGATATATGTCGTTATAGACGTATATGCTGTTCCCTCCGAGAAGTAGGGTTCGACAGGCCAGGAATGTTGTCAAATATTGCATCCGAGATGTTAGGTTGCCTTAGGTTAGCATATATAACGTTATAGACGCACGTAATGTTACCACCGAGACATAGGGTTCCAACACGCCGGGAATGTTGTCAAATGTTATATCCGAGATGTTAGGTTGCCTTAGGTTAGGATATATGATGTTACAGACGTATATACTGTTCCCACCGAGAAGTAGGGTCCGACACGCCAGGCATGTTGTCAAATATTACATCCGAGATGTTAGGTTGCCTTACGTTAGGATACATAACGTTATAGACGTATATACTGTTCCCACCGAGAAGTAGGATTCGACACGCCTGGAATGTTGTCAAATGTTACATCCGAGATGTTAGGTTGCCTTAGATTAGGATATATACCGTTATAGACGTATATACAGTTCCATCCGAGAAGTAGGGTACGACACGCCTGGAATGATGTAGAATATTACATCCGAGATGTCAGGTTGCCTTAGGTTAGAATATATAACGTTATAGACGTATATACTGTTCCCTCCGAGAAGTAGGGTTCGACAGGCCAGGAATGTTGTCAAATATTGTATCCGAGATGTTAGGTTGCCTTAGGTTAGCATATATAACGTTATAGACGCACGTAATGTTACCACCGAGACGTAGGGTTCCAACACGCCGGGTATGTTGTCAAATGTTATATCCGAGATGTTAGGTTGCCTTAGGTTAGGATATATGACGTTATAGACGTATATGCTGTTCCCTCCGAGAAGTAGGGTTCGACACGCCAGGAATGTTATCAAATATTACATACGAGATGTTAGGTGGCCTTAGGTTAGGATATATAACGTTATAGACGCATGTAATGTTACCACTGTGACGTAGGGACCGACACGCCTGGAATGTTGTCAAATGTTACATCCGAGATGTTAGGTTGCCTAAGATTAGGATATATACCGCTATAGACGCATGTAATGTTATCACCGAGACGTAGGGACCGACACGCCTGGAATGTTGTCAAATGTTACATCCGAGATGTTAGGTTGCCTTAGGTTAGGATTAATGACGTTATAGACGTATATGCTGTTCCCTCCGAGAAGTAGGGTCCGACACGCCAGGAATGTTGTAAAATGTTACATCCGAGATGTTAGGTTGCCTTAGGTTAGGATATATGACGTTATAGACGTATATGCTGTTCCCTCCGAGAAGTAGGATTCGACAGGCCAGGAATGTTGTCAAATATTGCATCCGAGATGTTAGGTTGCCTTAGGTTAGGATACATAACGTTATAGACGCATGTAACGTTACCACCGAGACGTAGGGACCGACACGCCTGGAATGTTGTCAAATGTTACATCCGGGATGTTAGGTTGTCTTAGGTTAGGATATATGTCGTTACAGACGTATATACTGTTCCCTCCGAGGAGTAGGGTTCTACAGGCCAGGAATGTTGTCAAATATTGCATCCGAGATGTTAGGTTGCCTTAGATTAGGATATATACCGTTATAGACGTATATAATGTTCCCTCCGAGAAGTAGGGTTCGATAGGCCAGAAATGTTGTCAAATATTGCATCCGAGATGTTATGTTGCCTTAGGTTAGCATATATAACGTTATAGACGCACGTAATGTTACCACCGAGACGTAGGGTTCCAACACGCCTGGAATGTTGTCAAATGTTATATCCGAGATGTTAGGTTGCCTTAGGTTAGGATATATGACGTTACAGACGTATATACTGTTCCCACCGAGAAGTAGGGTCCGACACGCCAGGAATGTTGTCAAATATTACATCCGAGATGTTAGGTTGCCTTAGGTTAGGATATATAACGTTATAGACGCATGTAATGTTACCACCGAGACGTAGGGACCGACAGGCCTGGAATGTCGTAAAATGTTACATCCGAGATGTTAGGTTGCCTAAGATTAGGATATATACCGCTATAGACGCATGTAATGTTACCACCGAGACGTAGGGACCGACACGCCAGGAATATTGTCAAATATTACATACGAGATGTTAGGTGGCCTTAGGTTAGGATATATAACGTTATAGACGCATGTAATGTTACCACCGAGACGTAGGGACCGACACGCCTGGAATGTGGTAAAATGTTACATCCGAGATGTTAGGTTGCCTTAGATTAGGATATATACCGTTAATGACGTATATACAGTTCCCTCCGAGAAGTAGGGTTCGACAGGCCAGGAATGTTGTCAAATATTGCATCCGAGATGTCAGGTTGCCTTAGATTACGATATCGACCGTTATAGACGCATATAATATTCCCACCGAAAAGTATGCACCGACACGCCAGGAATATTGTAAAATATTACGTCTGAGATAATAGGTTGCCTTAGATTAGGATATACAACGTTATAGACTCATATAATGTTCCCACCGAGAAGTAGGGTTCGACACGCCTGGAATGATGTAGAATATTACATCCGAAATGTCAGGTTGCCTTAGGTTAGGATATATAACGTTATAGACGTATATACTGTTCCCTCCGAGAAGTAGGGTGCGACAGGCTAGGAGTGTTGTCAAATATTGCATCCGAGATGTTAGGTTGCCTTAGATAAGGATATATAACGTTATAGACGCATATAATCTTACCACCGAGGCGTAGGGACCGACATGCCTGGAATGTTGTCAAATGTTACATCCAAGATGTTAGGTTGCCTCAAGTTAGGATATATAACGTTGTAGACGCATGTAACGTTACCACCGAGACGTAGGGACCGACAAACCTGGAATGTTGTCAAATGTTACATCCGAGATGTTAGGTTGCCTTAGGTTAGGATATATGACGTTATAGACGTATATGCTGTTCCCTCCGAGAAGTAGGGTTCGACAGGCCAGGAATGTTGTCAAATATTGCATCCGAGATGTTAGGTTGCCTTAGGTTAGCATATATAACGTTATAGACGCACGTAATGTTACCACCGAGACGTAGGGTTCCAACACGCCGGGAATCTTGTGAAATGTTATATCCGAGATGTTAGGTTGTCTTAGGTTAGGATATATGTCGTTATAGACGTATATGCTGTTCCCTCCGAGAAGTAGGGTTCGACAGGCCAGGAATGTTGTCAAATATTGCATCCGAGATGTTAGGTTGCCTTAGGTTAGCATATATAACGTTATAGACGCACGTAATGTTACCACCGAGACATAGGGTTCCAACACGCCGGGAATGTTGTCAAATGTTATATCCGAGATGTTAGGCTGCCTTAGGTTAGGATATATGACGTTACAGACGTATATACTGTTCCCACCGAGAAGTAGGGTCCGACACGCCAGGCATGTTGTCAAATATTACATCCGAGATGTTAGGTTGCCTTACGTTAGGATACATAACGTTATAGACGTATATACTGTTCCCACCGAGAAGTAGGATTCGACACGCCTGGAATGTTGTCAAATGTTACATCCGAGATGTAAGGTTGCCTTAGGTTAGGATATATGACGTTATAGACGTATATACTGTTCCCTCCGAGAAGTAGGGTTCGACAGGCCAGGAATGTTGTCAAATATTGCATCCGAGATGTTAGGTTGCCTTAGGTTAGGATATATAACGTTATAGACGCATATAATCTTACCACCGAGACGTAGGGACCGACATGCCTGCAATGTTGTCAAATGTTACATCCGAGATGTTAGGTTGCCTTAGATTAGGATATATACCGTTATAGACGTATATACAGTTCCATCCGAGAAGTAGGGTACGACACGCCTGGAATGATGTAGAATATTACATCCGAGATGTCAGGTTGCCTTAGGTTAGAATATATAACGTTATAGACGTATATACTGTTCCCTCCGAGAAGTAGGGTTCGACAGGCCAGGAATGTTGTCAAATATTGTATCCGAGATGTTAGGTTGCCTTAGGTTAGCATATATAACGTTATAGACGCACGTAATGTTACCACCGAGACGTAGGGTTCCAACACGCCGGGTATGTTGTCAAATGTTATATCCGAGATGTTAGGTTGCCTTAGGTTAGGATATATGACGTTATAGACGTATATGCTGTTCCCTCCGAGAAGTAGGGTTCGAGACGCCAGGAATGTTATCAAATATTACATACGAGATGTTAGGTGGCCTTAGGTTAGGATATATAACGTTATAGACGCATGTAATGTTACCACTGTGACGTAGGGACCGACACGCCTGGAATGTTGTCAAATGTTACATCCGAGATGTTAGGTTGCCTAAGATTAGGATATATACCGCTATAGACGCATGTAATGTTATCACCGAGACGTAGGGACCGACACGCCTGGAATGTTGTCAAATGTTACATCCGAGATGTTAGGTTGCCTTAGGTTAGGATTAATGACGTTATAGACGTATATGCTGTTCCCTCCGAGAAGTAGGTTTCGACAGGCCAGGAATGTTGTCAAATATTGCATCCGAGATGATAGGTTGCCTTAGGTTAGGATATATAACGTTATAGACGCATGTAACGTTACCACCGAGACGTAGGGACCGACACGCCTGGAATGTGGTAAAATGTTACATCCGGGATGTTAGGTTGTCTTAGGTTAGGATATATGTCGTTACAGACGTATATACTGTTCCCTCCGAGGAGTAGGGTTCTACAGGCCAGGAATGTTGTCAAATATTGCATCCGAGATGTTAGGTTGCCTTAGATTAGGATATATTCCGTTATAGACGTATATACTGTTCCCTCCGAGAAGTAGGGTTCGACAGGCCAGGAATGTTGTCAAATATTGCATCCGAGATGTTATGTTGCCTTAGGTTAGCATATATAACGTTATAGACGCACGTAATGTTACCACCGAGACGTAGGGTTCCAACACGCCTGGAATGTTTTCTAATGTTATATCCGAGATGTTAGGTTGCCTTAGGTTAGGATATATGACGTTACAGACGTATATACTGTTCCCACCGAGAAGTAGGGTCCGACACGCCAGGAATGTTGTAAAATGTTACATCCGAGATGTTAGGTTGCCTTAGGTTAGGATATATGACGTTATAGACGTATATGCTGTTCCCTCCGAGAAGTAGGATTCGACAGGCCAGGAATGTTGTCAAATATTGCATCCGAGATGTTAGGTTGCCTTAGGTTAGGATATATAACGTTATAGACGCATGTAATGTTACCACTGTGACGTAGGGACCGACACGCCTGGAATGTTGTAAAATGTTACATCCGAGATGTTAGGTTGCCTAAGATTAGGATATATACCGCTATAGACGCATGTAATGTTATCACCGAGACGTAGGGACCGACACGCCTGGAATGTTGTCAAATGTTACATCCGAGATGTTAGGTTGCCTTAGGTTAGGATTAATGACGTTATAGACGTATATGCTGTTCCCTCCGAGAAGTAGGTTTCGACAGGCCAGGAATGTTGTCAAATATTGCATCCGAGATGTTAGGTTGCCTTAGGTTAGGATATATAACGTTATAGACGCATGTAACGTTACCACCGAGACGTAGGGACCGACACGCCTGGAATGTTGTCAAATGTTACATCCGGGATGTTAGGTTGTCTTAGGTTAGGATATATGTCGTTACAGACGTATATACTGTTCCCTCCGAGGAGTAGGGTTCTACAGGCCAGGAATGATGTCAAATATTGCATCCGAGATGTTAGGTTGCGTTAGATTAGGATATATACCGTTATAGACGTATATACTGTTCCCTCCGAGAAGTAGTGTTCGACAGGCCAGGAATGTTGTCAAATATTGCATCCGAGATGTTATGTTGCCTTAGGTTAGCATATATAACGTTATAGACGCACGTAATGTTACCAACGAGACGTAGGGTTCCAACACGCCTGGAATGTTGTCAAATGTTATATCCGAGATGTTAGGTTGCCTTAGGTTAGGATATATGACGTTACAGACGTATATACTGTTCCCACCGAGAAGTAGGGTCCGACACGCCAGGAATGTTGTCAAATATTACATCCGAGATGTTAGGTTGCCTTAGGTTAGGATATATAACGTTATAGACGCATGTAATGTTACCACCGAGACGTAGGGACCGACAGGCCTGAAATGTCGTAAAATGTTACATCCGAGATGTTAGGTTGCCTAAGATTAGGATATATACCGCTATAGACGCATGTAATGTTACCACCGAGACGTAGGGTTCCAACACGCCTGGAATGTTGTCAAATGTTATATCCGAGATGTTAGGTTGCCTTAGGTTAGGATATATGACGTTACAGACGTATATACTGTTCCCACCGAGAAGTAGGGTCCGACACGCCAGGAATGTTGTAAAATGTTACATCCGAGATGTTAGGTTGCCTTAGGTTAGGATATATGACGTTATAGACGTATATGCTGTTCCCTCCGAGAAGTAGGGTTCGACAGGCCAGGAATGATGTCAAATATTGCATCCGAGATGTTAGGTTGCCTTAGGTTAGCATATATAACGTTATAGACGCACGTAATGTTACCACCGAGACATAGGGTTCCAACACGCCTGGAATGTTGTCAAATGTTACATCCGAGATGTTAGGTTGCCTTAGGTTAGGATATATGACGTTACAGACGTATATACTGTTCCCACCGAGAAGTAGGGTCCGACACGCCAGGAATGTTGTAAAATGTTACATCCGAGATGTTAGGTTGCCTTAGGTTAGGATATATGACGTTATAGACGTATATGCTGTTCCCTCCGAGAAGTAGTGTTCGACAGGCCAGGAATGATGTCAAATATTGCATCCGAGATGTTAGGTTGCCTTAGGTTAGCATATATAACGTTATAGACGCACGTAATGTTATCACCGAGACGTAGGGACCGACACGCCTGGAATGTTGTCAAATGTTACATCCGAGATGTTAGGTTGCCTTAGGTTAGGATTAATGACGTTATAGACGTATATGCTGTTCCCTCCGAGAAGTAGGTTTCGACAGGCCAGGAATGTTGTCAAATATTGCATCCGAGATGTTAGGTTGCCTTAGGTTAGGATACATAACGTTATAGACGCATGTAACGTTACCACCGAGACGTAGGGACCGACACGCCTGGAATGTTGTCAAATGTTACATCCGGGATGTTAGGTTGTCTTAGGTTAGGATATATGTCGTTACAGACGTATATACTGTTCCCTCCGAGGAGTAGGGTTCTACAGGCCAGGAATGTTGTCAAATATTGCATCCGAGATGTTAGGTTGCCTTAGATTAGGATATATACCGTTATAGACGTATATAATGTTCCCTCCGAGAAGTAGGGTTCGACAGGCCAGAAATGTTGTCAAATATTGCATCCGAGATGTTATGTTGCCTTAGGTTAGCATATATAACGTTATAGACGCACGTAATGTTACCACCGAGACGTAGGGTTCCAACACGCCTGGAATGTTGTCAAATGTTATATCCGAGATGTTAGGTTGTCTTAGGTTAGGATATATGACGTTACAGACGTATATACTGTTCCCACCGAGAAGTAGGGTCCGACACGCCAGGAATGTTGTCAAATATTACATCCGAGATGTTAGGTTGCCTTAGGTTAGGATATATAACGTTATAGACGCATGTAATGTTACCACCGAGACGTAGGGACCGACAGGCCTGGAATGTCGTAAAATGTTACATCCGAGATGTTAGGTTGCCTAAGATTAGGATATATACCGCTATAGACGCATGTAATGTTACCACCGCGACGTAGGGACCGACACGCCAGGAATATTGTCAAATATTACATACGAGATGTTAGGTGGCCTTAGGTTAGGATATATAACGTTATAGACGCATGTAATGTTACCACCGAGACGTAGGGACCGACACGCCTGGAATGTGGTAAAATGTTACATCCGAGATGTTAGGTTGCCTTAGATTAGGATATATACCGTTAATGACGTATATACAGTTCCCTCCGAGAAGTAGGGTTCGACAGGCCAGGAATGTTGTCAAATATTGCATCCGAGATGTCAGGTTGCCTTAGATTACGATATCGACCGTTATAGACGCATATAATATTCCCACCGAAAAGTATGCACCGACACGCCAGGAATACTGTAAAATATTACGTCTGAGATAATAGGTTGCCTTAGATTAGGATATACAACGTTATAGACTCATATAATGTTCCCACCGAGAAGTAGGGTTCGACACGCCTGGAATGATGTAGAATATTACATCCGAAATGTCAGGTTGCCTTAGGTTAGGATATATAACGTTATAGACGTATATACTGTTCCCTCCGAGAAGTAGGGTTCGACAGGCTAGGAGTGTTGTCAAATATTGCATCCGAGATGTTAGGTTGCCTTAGATAAGGATATATAACGTTATAGACGCATATAATCTTACCACCGAGGCGTAGGGACCGACATGCCTGGAATGTTGTCAAATGTTACATCCAAGATGTTAGGTTGCCTTAAGTTAGGATATATAACGTTGTAGACGCATGTAACGTTACCACCGAGACGTAGGGACCGACAAACCTGGAATGTTGTCAAATGTTACATCCGAGATGTTAGGTTGCCTTAGGTTAGGATATATGACGTTATAGACGTATATGCTGTTCCCTCCGAGAAGTAGGGTTCGACAGGCCAGGAATGTTGTCAAATATTGCATCCGAGATGTTAGGTTGCCTTAGGTTAGCATATATAACGTTATAGACGCACGTAATGTTACCACCGAGACGTAGGGTTCCAACACGCCGGGAATCTTGTGAAATGTTATATCCGAGATGTTAGGTTGTCTTAGGTTAGGATATATGTCGTTATAGACGTATATGCTGTTCCCTCCGAGAAGTAGGGTTCGACAGGCCAGGAATGTTGTCAAATATTGCATCCGAGATGTTAGGTTGCCTTAGGTTAGCATATATAACGTTATAGACGCACGTAATGTTACCACCGAGACGTAGGGTTCCAACACGCCTGGAATGTTTTCTAATGTTATATCCGAGATGTTAGGTTGCCTTAGGTTAGGATATATGACGTTACAGACGTATATACTGTTCCCACCGAGAAGTAGGGTCCGACACGCCAGGAATGTTGTAAAGTGTTACATCCGAGATGTTAGGTTGCCTTAGGTTAGGATATATGACGTTATAGACGTATATGCTGTTCCCTCCGAGAAGTAGGATTCGACAGGCCAGGAATGTTGTCAAATATTGCATCCGAGATGTTAGGTTGCCTTAGGTTAGGATATATAACGTTATAGACGCATGTAATGTTACCACCGAGACGTAGGGACCGACACGCCTGGAATGTTGTCAAATGTTACATCCGGGATGTTAGGTTGTCTTAGGTTAGGATATATGTCGTTACAGACGTATATACTATTCCCTCCGAGGAGTAGGGTTCTACAGGCCAGGAATGATGTCAAATACTGCATCCGAGATGTTAGGTTGCGTTAGATTAGGATATATACCGTTATAGACGTATATACTGTTCCCTCCAAGAAGTAGGGTTCGACAGGCCAGGAATGTTGTCAAATATTGCATCCGAGATGTTATGTTGCCTTAGGTTAGCATATATAACGTTATAGACGCACGTAATGTTACCACCGAGACGTAGGGTTCCAACACGCCTGGAATGTTGTCAAATGTTATATCCGAGATGTTAGGTTGCCTTAGGTTAGGATATATAACGTTATAGACGCATGTAATGTTACCACTGTGACGTAGGGACCGACACGCCTGGAATGTTGTAAAATGTTACATCCGAGATGTTAGGTTGCCTAAGATTAGGATATATACCGCTATAGACGCATGTAATGTTATCACCGAGACGTAGGGACCGACACGCCTGGAATGTTGTCAAATGTTACATCCGAGATGTTAGGTTGCCTTAGGTTAGGATTAATGACGTTATAGACGTATATGCTGTTCCCTCCGAGAAGTAGGTTTCGACAGGCCAGGAATGTTGTCAAATATTGCATCCGAGATGTTAGGTTGCCTTAGGTTAGGATATATAACGTTATAGACGCATGTAACGTTACCACCGAGACGTAGGGACCGACACGCCTGGAATGTTGTCAAATGTTACATCCGGGATGTTAGGTTGTCTTAGGTTAGGATATATGTCGTTACAGACCTATATACTGTTCCCTCCGAGGAGTAGGGTTCTACAGGCCAGGAATGATGTCAAATATTGCATCCGAGATGTTAGGTTGCGTTAGATTAGGATATATACCGTTATAGACGTATATACTGTTCCCTCCGAGAAGTAGTGTTCGACAGGCCAGGAATGTTGTCAAATATTGCATCCGAGATGTTATGTTGCCTTAGGTTAGCATATATAACGTTATAGACGCACGTAATGTTACCAACGAGACGTAGGGTTCCAACACGCCTGGAATGTTGTCAAATGTTATATCCGAGATGTTAGGTTGCCTTAGGTTAGGATATATGACGTTACAGACGTATATACTGTTCCCACCGAGAAGTAGGGTCCGACACGCCAGGAATGTTGTCAAATATTACATCCGAGATGTTAGGTTGCCTTAGGTTAGGATATATAACGTTATAGACGCATGTAATGTTACCACCGAGACGTAGGGACCGACAGGCCTGAAATGTCGTAAAATGTTACATCCGAGATGTTAGGTTGCCTAAGATTAGGATATATACCGCTATAGACGCATGTAATGTTACCACCGAGACGTAGGGTTCCAACAGGCCTGGAATGTTGTCAAATGTTATATCCGAGATGCTAGGTTGCCTTAGGTTAGGATATATGACGTTACAGACGTATATACTGTTTCCACCGAGAAGTAGGGTCCGACACGCCAGGAATGTTGTAAAATGTTACATCCGAGATGTTAGGTTGCCTTAGGTTAGGATATATGACGTTATAGACGTATATGCTGTTCCCTCCGAGAAGTAGGGTTCGACAGGCCAGGAATGATGTCAAATATTGCATCCGAGATGTTAGGTTGCCTTAGGTTAGCATATATAACGTTATAGACGCACGTAATGTTACCACCGAGACATAGGGTTCCAACACGCCGGGAATGTTGTCAAATGTTATATCCGAGATGTTAGGTTGCCTTAGGTTAGGATATATGACGTTACAGACGTATATACTGTTCCCACCGAGAAGTAGGGTCCGACACGCCAGGAATGTTGTCAAATATTTCATCCGAGATGTTAGGTTGCCTTACGTTAGGATATATAACGTTATAGACGTATATACTGTTCCCACCGAGAAGTAGGATTCGACACGCCTGGAATGTTGTCAAATGTTACATCCGAGATGTAAGGTTGCCTTAGGTTAGGATATATGACGTTATAGACGTATATACTGTTCCCTCCGAGAAGTAGGGTTCGACAGGCCAGGAATGTTGTCAAATATTGCATCCGAGATGTTAGGTTGCCTTAGGTTAGGATATATAACGTTATAGACGCATATAATCTTACCACCGAGACGTAGGGACCGACATGCCTGCAATGTTGTCAAATGTTACATCCGAGATGTTAGGTTGCCTTAGATTAGGATATATACCGTTATAGACGTATATACAGTTCCATCCGAGAAGTAGGGTACGACACGCCTGGAATGATGTAGAATATTACATCCGAGATGTCAGGTTGCCTTAGGTTAGAATATATAACGTTATAGACGTATATACTGTTCCCTCCGAGAAGTAGGGTTCGACAGGCCAGAAATGTTGTCAAATATTGCATCCGAGATGTTATGTTGCCTTAGGTTAGCATATATAACGTTATAGACGCACGTAATGTTACCACCGAGACGTAGGGTTCCAACACGCCTGGAATGTTGTCAAATGTTATATCCGAGATGTTAGGTTGCCTTAGGTTAGGATATATGACGTTACAGACGTATATACTGTTCCCACCGAGAAGTAGGGTCCGACACGCCAGGAATGTTGTAAAATGTTACATCCGAGATGTTAGGTTGCCTTAGGTTAGGATATATGACGTTATAGACGTATATGCTGTTCCCTCCGAGAAGTAGGGTTCGACAGGCCAGGAATGATGTCAAATATTGCATCCGAGATGTTAGGTTGCCTTAGATTAGGATATATACCGTTATAGACGTATATAATGTTCCCTCCGAGAAGTAGGGTTCGACAGGCCAGAAATGTTGTCAAATATTGCATCCGAGATGTTATGTTGCCTTAGGTTAGCATATATAACGTTATAGACGCACGTAATGTTACCACCGAGACGTAGGGTTCCAACACGCCTGGAATGTTGTCAAATGTTATATCCGAGATGTTAGGTTGTCTTAGGTTAGGATATATGACGTTACAGACGTATATACTGTTCCCACCGAGAAGTAGGGTCCGACACGCCAGGAATGTTGTCAAATATTACATCCGAGATGTTAGGTTGCCTTAGGTTAGGATATATAACGTTATAGACGCATGTAATGTTACCACCGAGACGTAGGGACCGACAGGCCTGGAATGTCGTAAAATGTTACATCCGAGGTGTTAGGTTGCCTAAGATTAGGATATATACCGCTATAGACGCATGTAATGTTACCACCGAGACGTAGGGACCGACACGCCAGGAATATTGTCAAATATTACATACGAGATGTTAGGTGGCCTTAGGTTAGGATATATAACGTTATAGACGCATGTAATGTTACCACCGAGACGTAGGGACCGACACGCCTGGAATGTGGTAAAATGTTACATCCGAGATGTTAGGTTGCCTTAGATTAGGATATATACCGTTAATGACGTATATACAGTTCCCTCCGAGAAGTAGGGTTCGACAGGCCAGGAATGTTGTCAAATATTGCATCCGAGATGTCAGGTTGCCTTAGATTACGATATCGACCGTTATAGACGCATATAATATTCCCACCGAAAAGTATGCACCGACACGCCAGGAATACTGTAAAATATTACGTCTGAGATAATAGGTTGCCTTAGATTAGGATATACAACGTTATAGACTCATATAATGTTCCCACCGAGAAGTAGGGTTCGACACGCCTGGAATGATGTAGAATATTACATCCGAAATGTCAGGTTGCCTTAGGTTAGGATATATAACGTTATAGACGTATATACTGTTCCCTCCGAGAAGTAGGGTTCGACAGGCTAGGAGTGTTGTCAAATATTGCATCCGAGATGTTAGGTTGCCTTAGATAAGGATATATAACGTTATAGACGCATATAATCTTACCACCGAGGCGTAGGGACCGACATGCCTGGAATGTTGTCAAATGTTACATCCAAGATGTTAGGTTGCCTTAAGTTAGGATATATAACGTTGTAGACGCATGTAACGTTACCACCGAGACGTAGGGACCGACAAAACTGGAATGTTGTCAAATGTTACATCCGAGATGTTAGGTTGCCTTAGGTTAGGATATATGACGTTATAGACGTATATGCTGTTCCCTCCGAGAAGTAGGGTTCGACAGGCCAGGAATGTTGTCAAATATTGCATCCGAGATGTTAGGTTGCCTTAGGTTAGCATATATAACGTTATAGACGCACGTAATGTTACCACCGAGACGTAGGGTTCCAACACGCCGGGAATCTTGTGAAATGTTATATCCGAGATGTTAGGTTGTCTTAGGTTAGGATATATGTCGTTATAGACGTATATGCTGTTCCCTGCGAGAAGTAGGGTTCGACAGGCCAGGAATGTTGTCAAATATTGCATCCGAGATGTTAGGTTGCCTTAGGTTAGCATATATAACGTTATAGACGCACGTAATGTTACCACCGAGACATAGGGTTCCAACACGCCGGGAATGTTGTCAAATGTTATATCCGAGATGTTAGGTTGCCTTAGGTTAGGATATATGATGTTACAGACGTATATACTGTTCCCACCGAGAAGTAGGGTCCGACACGCCAGGCATGTTGTCAAATATTACATCCGAGATGTTAGGTTGCCTTACGTTAGGATACATAACGTTATAGACGTATATACTGTTCCCACCGAGAAGTAGGATTCGACACGCCTGGAATGTTGTCAAATGTTACATCCGAGATGTTAGGTTGCCTTAGATTAGGATATATACCGTTATAGACGTATATACAGTTCCATCCGAGAAGTAGGGTACGACACGCCTGGAATGATGTAGAATATTACATCCGAGATGTCAGGTTGCCTTAGGTTAGAATATATAACGTTATAGACGTATATACTGTTCCCTCCGAGAAGTAGGGTTCGACAGGCCAGGAATGTTGTCAAATATTGTATCCGAGATGTTAGGTTGCCTTAGGTTAGCATATATAACGTTATAGACGCACGTAATGTTACCACCGAGACGTAGGGTTCCAACACGCCGGGTATGTTGTCAAATGTTACATCCGAGATGTTAGGTTGCCTAAGATTAGGATATATACCGCTATAGACGCATGTAATGTTATCACCGAGACGTAGGGACCGACACGCCTGGAATGTTGTCAAATGTTACATCCGAGATGTTAGGTTGCCTTAGGTTAGGATATATGACGTTATAGACGTATATGCTGTTCCCTCCGAGAAGTAGGGTCCGACACGCCAGGAATGTTGTCAAATATTACATCCGAGATGTTAGGTTGCCTTAGGTTAGGATATATAACGTTATAGACGCATGTAATGTTACCACCGAGACGTAGGGACCGACAGGCCTGGAATGTCGTAAAATGTTACATCCGAGATGTTAGGTTGCCTAAGATTAGGATATATACCGCTATAGACGCATGTAATGTTACCACCGAGACGTAGGGACCGACACGCCAGGAATATTGTCAAATATTACATACGAGATGTT
Organism: Xylocopa violacea; assembly: GCA_963969225.1. Taxonomy (NCBI): domain Eukaryota; kingdom Metazoa; phylum Arthropoda; class Insecta; order Hymenoptera; family Apidae; genus Xylocopa; species Xylocopa violacea. The sequence continues at coordinate 528,174 of CAXAJV010000346.1, read as the reverse complement.
AGGTGGCCTTAGGTTAGGATATATAACGTTATAGACGCATGTAATGTTACCACCGAGACGTAGGGACCGACACGCCTGGAATGTGGTAAAATGTTACATCCGAGATGTTAGGTTGCCTTAGATTAGGATATATACCGTTAATGACGTATATACAGTTCCCTCCGAGAAGTAGGGTTCGACAGGCCAGGAATGTTGTCAAATATTGCATCCGAGATGTCAGGTTGCCTTAGATTACGATATCGACCGTTATAGACGCATATAATATTCCCACCGAAAAGTATGCACCGACACGCCAGGAATACTGTAAAATATTACGTCTGAGATAATAGGTTGCCTTAGATTAGGATATACAACGTTATAGACTCATATAATGTTCCCACCGAGAAGTAGGGTTCGACACGCCTGGAATGATGTAGAATATTACATCCGAAATGTCAGGTTGCCTTAGGTTAGGATATATAACGTTATAGACGTATATACTGTTCCCTCCGAGAAGTAGGGTTCGACAGGCTAGGAGTGTTGTCAAATATTGCATCCGAGATGTTGAGGTTGCCTTAGATAAGGATATATAACGTTATAGACGCATATAATCTTACCACCGAGGCGTAGGGACCGACATGCCTGGAATGTTGTCAAATGTTACATCCAAGATGTTAGGTTGCCTTAAGTTAGGATATATAACGTTGTAGACGCATGTAACGTTACCACCGAGACGTAGGGACCGACAAACCTGGAATGTTGTCAAATGTTACATCCGAGATGTTAGGTTGCCTTAGGTTAGGATATATGACGTTATAGACGTATATGCTGTTCCCTCCGAGAAGTAGGGTTCGACAGGCCAGGAATGTTGTCAAATATTGCATCCGAGATGTTAGGTTGCCTTAGGTTAGCATATATAACGTTATAGACGCACGTAATGTTACCACCGAGACGTAGGGTTCCAACACGCCGGGAATCTTGTGAAATGTTATATCCGAGATGTTAGGTTGTCTTAGGTTAGGATATATGTCGTTATAGACGTATATGCTGTTCCCTCCGAGAAGTAGGGTTCGACAGGCCAGGAATGTTGTCAAATATTGCATCCGAGATGTTAGGTTGCCTTAGGTTAGCATATATAACGTTATAGACGCACGTAATGTTACCACCGAGACATAGGGTTCCAACACGCCGGGAATGTTGTCAAATGTTATATCCGAGATGTTAGGTTGCCTTACGTTAGGATACATAACGTTATAGACGTATATACTGTTCCCACCGAGAAGTAGGATTCGACACGCCTGGAATGTTGTCAAATGTTACATCCGAGATGTAAGGTTGCCTTAGGTTAGGATATATGACGTTATAGACGTATATACTGTTCCCTCCGAGAAGTAGGGTTCGACAGGCCAGGAATGTTGTCAAATATTGCATCCGAGATGTTAGGTTGCCTTAGGTTAGGATATATAACGTTATAGACGCATATAATCTTACCACCGAGACGTAGGGACCGACATGCCTGCAATGTTGTCAAATGTTACATCCGAGATGTTAGGTTGCCTTAGATTAGGATATATACCGTTATAGACGTATATACAGTTCCATCCGAGAAGTAGGGTACGACACGCCTGGAATGATGTAGAATATTACATCCGAGATGTCAGGTTGCCTTAGGTTAGAATATATAACGTTATAGACGTATATACTGTTCCCTCCGAGAAGTAGGGTTCGACAGGCCAGGAATGTTGTCAAATATTGTATCCGAGATGTTAGGTTGCCTTAGGTTAGCATATATAACGTTATAGACGCACGTAATGTTACCACCGAGACGTAGGGTTCCAACACGCCGGGTATGTTGTCAAATGTTATATCCGAGATGTTAGGTTGCCTTAGGTTAGGATATATGACGTTATAGACGTATATGCTGTTCCCTCCGAGAAGTAGGGTTCGACACGCCAGGAATGTTATCAAATATTACATACGAGATGTTAGGTGGCCTTAGGTTAGGATATATAACGTTATAGACGCATGTAATGTTACCACTGTGACGTAGGGACCGACACGCCTGGAATGTTGTCAAATGTTACATCCGAGATGTTAGGTTGCCTAAGATTAGGATATATACCGCTATAGACGCATGTAATGTTATCACCGAGACGTAGGGACCGACACGCCTGGAATGTTGTCAAATGTTACATCCGAGATGTTAGGTTGCCTTAGGTTAGGATTAATGACGTTATAGACGTATATGCTGTTCCCTCCGAGAAGTAGGTACCGACAGGCCAGGAATGTTGTCAAATATTGCATCCGAGATGATAGGTTGCCTTAGGTTAGGATATATAACGTTATAGACGCATGTAACGTTACCACCGAGACGTAGGGACCGACACGCCTGGAATGTGGTAAAATGTTACATCCGGGATGTTAGGTTGTCTTAGGTTAGGATATATGTCGTTACAGACGTATATACTGTTCCCTCCGAGGAGTAGGGTTCTACAGGCCAGGAATGTTGTCAAATATTGCATCCGAGATGTTAGGTTGCCTTAGATTAGGATATATTCCGTTATAGACGTATATACTGTTCCCTCCGAGAAGTAGGGTTCGACAGGCCAGGAATGTTGTCAAATATTGCATCCGAGATGTTATGTTGCCTTAGGTTAGCATATATAACGTTATAGACGCACGTAATGTTACCACCGAGACGTAGGGTTCCAACACGCCTGGAATGTTTTCTAATGTTATATCCGAGATGTTAGGTTGCCTTAGGTTAGGATATATGACGTTACAGACGTATATACTGTTCCCACCGAGAAGTAGGGTCCGACACGCCAGGAATGTTGTAAAATGTTACATCCGAGATGTTAGGTTGCCTTAGGTTAGGATATATGACGTTATAGACGTATATGCTGTTCCCTCCGAGAAGTAGGATTCGACAGGCCAGGAATGTTGTCAAATATTGCATCCGAGATGTTAGGTTGCCTTAGGTTAGGATATATAACGTTATAGACGCATGTAATGTTACCACCGAGACGTAGGGACCGACACGCCTGGAATGTTGTCAAATGTTACATCCGGGATGTTAGGTTGTCTTAGGTTAGGATATATGTCGTTACAGACGTATATACTGTTCCCTCCGAGGAGTAGGGTTCTACAGGCCAGGAATGTTGTCAAATATTGCATCCGAGATGTTAGGTTGCCTTAGATTAGGATATATTCCGTTATAGACGTATATACTGTTCCCTCCGAGAAGTAGGGTTCGACAGGCCAGGAATGTTGTCAAATATTGCATCCGAGATGTTATGTTGCCTTAGGTTAGCATATATAACGTTATAGACGCACGTAATGTTACCACCGAGACGTAGGGTTCCAACACGCCTGGAATGTTTTCTAATGTTATATCCGAGATGTTAGGTTGCCTTAGGTTAGGATATATGACGTTACAGACGTATATACTGTTCCCACCGAGAAGTAGGGTCCGACACGCCAGGAATGTTGTAAAATGTTACATCCGAGATGTTAGGTTGCCTTAGGTTAGGATATATGACGTTATAGACGTATATGCTGTTCCCTCCGAGAAGTAGGATTCGACAGGCCAGGAATGTTGTCAAATATTGCATCCGAGATGTTAGGTTGCCTTAGGTTAGGATATATAACGTTATAGACGCATGTAATGTTACCACCGAGACGTAGGGACCGACACGCCTGGAATGTTGTCAAATGTTACATCCGGGATGTTAGGTTGTCTTAGGTTAGGATATATGTCGTTACAGACGTATATACTATTCCCTCCGAGGAGTAGGGTTCTACAGGCCAGGAATGATGTCAAATACTGCATCCGAGATGTTAGGTTGCGTTAGATTAGGATATATACCGTTATAGACGTATATACTGTTCCCTCCGAGAAGTAGGGTTCGACAGGCCAGGAATGTTGTCAAATATTGCATCCGAGATGTTATGTTGCCTTAGGTTAGCATATATAACGTTATAGACGCACGTAATGTTACCACCGAGACGTAGGGTTCCAACACGCCTGGAATGTTGTCAAATGTTATATCCGAGATGTTAGGTTGCCTTAGGTTAGGATATATAACGTTATAGACGCATGTAATGTTACCACTGTGACGTAGGGACCGACACGCCTGGAATGTTGTAAAATGTTACATCCGAGATGTTAGGTTGCCTAAGATTAGGATATATACCGCTATAGACGCATGTAATGTTATCACCGAGACGTAGGGACCGACACGCCTGGAATGTTGTCAAATGTTACATCCGAGATGTTAGGTTGCCTTAGGTTAGGATTAATGACGTTATAGACGTATATGCTGTTCCCTCCGAAAAGTAGGTTTCGACAGGCCAGGAATGTTGTCAAATATTGCATCCGAGATGTTAGGTTGCCTTAGGTTAGGATATATAACGTTATAGACGCATGTAATGTTACCACCGAGACGTAGGGACCGACAGGCCTGAAATGTCGTAAAATGTTACATCCGAGATGTTAGGTTGCCTAAGATTAGGATATATACCGCTATAGACGCATGTAATGTTACCACCGAGACGTAGGGTTCCAACAGGCCTGGAATGTTGTCAAATGTTATATCCGAGATGTTAGGTTGCCTTAGGTTAGGATATATGACGTTACAGACGTATATACTGTTTCCACCGAGAAGTAGGGTCCGACACGCCAGGAATGTTGTAAAATGTTACATCCGAGATGTTAGGTTGCCTTAGGTTAGGATATATGACGTTATAGACGTATATGCTGTTCCCTCCGAGAAGTAGGGTTCGACAGGCCAGGAATGATGTCAAATATTGCATCCGAGATGTTAGGTTGCCTTAGGTTAGCATATATAACGTTATAGACGCACGTAATGTTACCACCGAGACATAGGGTTCCAACACGCCGGGAATGTTGTCAAATGTTATATCCGAGATGTTAGGTTGCCTTAGGTTAGGATATATGACGTTACAGACGTATATACTGTTCCCACCGAGAAGTAGGGTCCGACACGCCAGGAATGTTGTCAAATATTTCATCCGAGATGTTAGGTTGCCTTACGTTAGGATATATAACGTTATAGACGTATATACTGTTCCCACCGAGAAGTAGGATTCGACACGCCTGGAATGTTGTCAAATGTTACATCCGAGATGTAAGGTTGCCTTAGGTTAGGATATATGACGTTATAGACGTATATACTGTTCCCTCCGAGAAGTAGGGTTCGACAGGCCAGGAATGTTGTCAAATATTGCATCCGAGATGTTAGGTTGCCTTAGGTTAGGATATATAACGTTATAGACGCATATAATCTTACCACCGAGACGTAGGGACCGACATGCCTGCAATGTTGTCAAATGTTACATCCGAGATGTTAGGTTGCCTTAGATTAGGATATATACCGTTATAGACGTATATACAGTTCCATCCGAGAAGTAGGGTCCGACACGCCAGGAATGTTGTCAAATATTACATCCGAGATGTTAGGTGGCCTTAGGTTAGGATATATAACGTTATAGACGCATGTAATGTTACCACCGAGACGTAGGGACCGACACGCCTGGAATGTGGTAAAATGTTACATCCGAGATGTTAGGTTGCCTTAGATTAGGATATATACCGTTAATGACGTATATACAGTTCCCTCCGAGAAGTAGGGTTCGACAGGCCAGGAATGTTGTCAAATATTGCATCCGAGATGTCAGGTTGCCTTAGATTACGATATCGACCGTTATAGACGCATATAATATTCCCACCGAAAAGTATGCACCGACACGCCAGGAATACTGTAAAATATTACGTCTGAGATAATAGGTTGCCTTAGATTAGGATATACAACGTTATAGACTCATATAATGTTCCCACCGAGAAGTAGGGTTCGACACGCCTGGAATGATGTAGAATATTACATCCGAAATGTCAGGTTGCCTTAGGTTAGGATATATAACGTTATAGACGTATATACTGTTCCCTCCGAGAAGTAGGGTTCGACAGGCTAGGAGTGTTGTCAAATATTGCATCCGAGATGTTAGGTTGCCTTAGATAAGGATATATAACGTTATAGACGCATATAATCTTACCACCGAGGCGTAGGGACCGACATGCCTGGAATGTTGTCAAATGTTACATCCAAGATGTTAGGTTGCCTTAAGTTAGGATATATAACGTTGTAGACGCATGTAACGTTACCACCGAGACGTAGGGACCGACAAAACTGGAATGTTGTCAAATGTTACATCCGAGATGTTAGGTTGCCTTAGGTTAGGATATATGACGTTATAGACGTATATGCTGTTCCCTCCGAGAAGTAGGGTTCGACAGGCCAGGAATGTTGTCAAATATTGCATCCGAGATGTTAGGTTGCCTTAGGTTAGCATATATAACGTTATAGACGCACGTAATGTTACCACCGAGACGTAGGGTTCCAACACGCCGGGAATCTTGTGAAATGTTATATCCGAGATGTTAGGTTGTCTTAGGTTAGGATATATGTCGTTATAGACGTATATGCTGTTCCCTCCGAGAAGTAGGGTTCGACAGGCCAGGAATGTTGTCAAATATTGCATCCGAGATGTTAGGTTGCCTTAGGTTAGCATATATAACGTTATAGACGCACGTAATGTTACCACCGAGACATAGGGTTCCAACACGCCGGGAATGTTGTCAAATGTTATATCCGAGATGTTAGGTTGCCTTAGGTTAGGATATATGATGTTACAGACGTATATACTGTTCCCACCGAGAAGTAGGGTCCGACACGCCAGGCATGTTGTCAAATATTACATCCGAGATGTTAGGTTGCCTTACGTTAGGATACATAACGTTATAGACGTATATACTGTTCCCACCGAGAAGTAGGATTCGACACGCCTGGAATGTTGTCAAATGTTACATCCGAGATGTTAGGTTGCCTTAGATTAGGATATATACCGTTATAGACGTATATACAGTTCCATCCGAGAAGTAGGGTACGACACGCCTGGAATGATGTAGAATATTACATCCGAGATGTCAGGTTGCCTTAGGTTAGAATATATAACGTTATAGACGTATATACTGTTCCCTCCGAGAAGTAGGGTTCGACAGGCCAGGAATGTTGTCAAATATTGTATCCGAGATGTTAGGTTGCCTTAGGTTAGCATATATAACGTTATAGACGCACGTAATGTTACCACCGAGACGTAGGGTTCCAACACGCCGGGTATGTTGTCAAATGTTACATCCGAGATGTTAGGTTGCCTAAGATTAGGATATATACCGCTATAGACGCATGTAATGTTATCACCGAGACGTAGGGACCGACACGCCTGGAATGTTGTCAAATGTTACATCCGAGATGTTAGGTTGCCTTAGGTTAGGATATATGACGTTATAGACGTATATGCTGTTCCCTCCGAGAAGTAGGGTTCGACACGCCAGGAATGTTATCAAATATTACATACGAGATGTTAGGTGGCCTTAGGTTAGGATATATAACGTTATAGACGCATGTAATGTTACCACTGTGACGTAGGGACCGACACGCCTGGAATGTTGTCAAATGTTACATCCGAGATGTTAGGTTGCCTAAGATTAGGATATATACCGCTATAGACGCATGTAATGTTATCACCGAGACGTAGGGACCGACACGCCTGGAATGTTGTCAAATGTTACATCCGAGATGTTAGGTTGCCTTAGGTTAGGATTAATGACGTTATAGACGTATATGCTGTTCCCTCCGAGAAGTAGGATTCGACAGGCCAGGAATGTTGTCAAATATTGCATCCGAGATGTTAGGTTGCCTTAGGTTAGGATACATAACGTTATAGACGCATGTAACGTTACCACCGAGACGTAGGGACCGACACGCCTGGAATGTTGTCAAATGTTACATCCGGGATGTTAGGTTGTCTTAGGTTAGGATATATGTCGTTACAGACGTATATACTGTTCCCTCCGAGGAGTAGGGTTCTACAGGCCAGGAATGTTGTCAAATATTACATCCGAGATGTTAGGTTGCCTTAGGTTAGGATATATAACGTTATAGACGCATGTAATGTTACCACCGAGACGTAGGGACCGACAGGCCTGGAATGTCGTAAAATGTTACATCCGAGATGTTAGGTTGCCTAAGATTAGGATATATACCGCTATAGACGCATGTAATGTTACCACCGAGACGTAGGGACCGACACGCCAGGAATATTGTCAAATATTACATACGAGATGTTAGGTGGCCTTAGGTTAGGATATATAACGTTATAGACGCATGTAATGTTACCACCGAGACGTAGGGACCGACACGCCTGGAATGTGGTAAAATGTTACATCCGAGATGTTAGGTTGCCTTAGATTAGGATATATACCGTTAATGACGTATATACAGTTCCCTCCGAGAAGTAGGGTTCGACAGGCCAGGAATGTTGTCAAATATTGCATCCGAGATGTCAGGTTGCCTTAGATTACGATATCGACCGTTATAGACGCATATAATATTCCCACCGAAAAGTATGCACCGACACGCCAGGAATATTGTAAAATATTACGTCTGAGATAATAGGTTGCCTTAGATTAGGATATACAACGTTATAGACTCATATAATGTTCCCACCGAGAAGTAGGGTTCGACACGCATGGAATGATGTAGAATATTACATCCGAAATGTCAGGTTGCCTTAGGTTAGGATATATAACGTTATAGACGTATATACTGTTCCCTCCGAGAAGTAGGGTTCGACAGGCTAGGAGTGTTGTCAAATATTGCATCCGAGATGTTAGGTTGCCTTAGATAAGGATATATAACGTTATAGACGCATATAATCTTACCACCGAGGCGTAGGGACCGACATGCCTGGAATGTTGTCAAATGTTACATCCAAGATGTTAGGTTGCCTTAAGTTAGGATATATAACGTTGTAGACGCATGTAACGTTACCACCGAGACGTAGGGACCGACAAAACTGGAATGTTGTCAAATGTTACATCCGAGATGTTAGGTTGCCTTAGGTTAGGATATATGACGTTATAGACGTATATGCTGTTCCCTCCGAGAAGTAGGGTTCGACAGGCCAGGAATGTTGTCAAATATTGCATCCGAGATGTTAGGTTGCCTTAGGTTAGCATATATAACGTTATAGACGCACGTAATGTTACCACCGAGACGTAGGGTTCCAACACGCCGGGAATCTTGTGAAATGTTATATCCGAGATGTTAGGTTGTCTTAGGTTAGGATATATGTCGTTATAGACGTATATGCTGTTCCCTCCGAGAAGTAGGGTTCGACAGGCCAGGAATGTTGTCAAATATTGCATCCGAGATGTTAGGTTGCCTTAGGTTAGCATATATAACGTTATAGACGCACGTAATGTTACCACCGAGACATAGGGTTCCAACACGCCGGGAATGTTGTCAAATGTTATATCCGAGATGTTAGGTTGCCTTAGGTTAGGATATATGATGTTACAGACGTATATACTGTTCCCACCGAGAAGTAGGGTCCGACACGCCAGGCATGTTGTCAACTATTACATCCGAGATGTTAGGTTGCCTTACGTTAGGATACATAACGTTATAGACGTATATACTGTTCCCACCGAGAAGTAGGATTCGACACGCCTGGAATGTTGTCAAATGTTACATCCGAGATGTTAGGTTGCCTTAGATTAGGATATATACCGTTATAGACGTATATACAGTTCCATCCGAGAAGTAGGGTACGACACGCCTGGAATGATGTAGAATATTACATCCGAGATGTCAGGTTGCCTTAGGTTAGAATATATAACGTTATAGACGTATATACTGTTCCCTCCGAGAAGTAGGGTTCGACAGGCCAGGAATGTTGTCAAATATTGTATCCGAGATGTTAGGTTGCCTTAGGTTAGCATATATAACGTTATAGACGCACGTAATGTTACCACCGAGACGTAGGGTTCCAACACGCCGGGTATGTTGTCAAATGTTACATCCGAGATGTTAGGTTGCCTAAGATTAGGATATATACCGCTATAGACGCATGTAATGTTATCACCGAGACGTAGGGACCGACACGCCTGGAATGTTGTCAAATGTTACATCCGAGATGTTAGGTTGCCTTAGGTTAGGATATATGACGTTATAGACGTATATGCTGTTCCCTCCGAGAAGTAGGGTTCGACACGCCAGGAATGTTATCAAATATTACATACGAGATGTTAGGTGGCCTTAGGTTAGGATATATAACGTTATAGACGCATGTAATGTTACCACTGTGACGTAGGGACCGACACGCCTGGAATGTTGTCAAATGTTACATCCGAGATGTTAGGTTGCCTAAGATTAGGATATATACCGCTATAGACGCATGTAATGTTAACACCGAGACGTAGGGACCGACACGCCTGGAATGTTGTCAAATGTTACATCCGAGATGTTAGGTTGCCTTAGGTTAGGATTAATGACGTTATAGACGTATATGCTGTTCCCTCCGAGAAGTAGGATTCGACAGGCCAGGAATGTTGTCAAATATTGCATCCGAGATGTTAGGTTGCCTTAGGTTAGGATACATAACGTTATAGACGCATGTAACGTTACCACCGAGACGTAGGGACCGACACGCCTGGAATGTTGTCAAATGTTACATCCGGGATGTTAGGTTGTCTTAGGTTAGGATATATGTCGTTACAGACGTATATACTGTTCCCTCCGAGGAGTAGGGTTCTACAGGCCAGGAATGTTGTCAAATATTACATCCGAGATGTTAGGTTGCCTTAGGTTAGGATATATAACGTTATAGACGCATGTAATGTTACCACCGAGACGTAGGGACCGACAGGCCTGGAATGTCGTAAAATGTTACATCCGAGATGTTAGGTTGCCTAAGATTAGGATATATACCGCTATAGACGCATGTAATGTTACCACCGAGACGTAGGGACCGACACGCCAGGAATATTGTCAAATATTACATACGAGATGTTAGGTGGCCTTAGGTTAGGATATATAACGTTATAGACGCATGTAATGTTACCACCGAGACGTAGGGACCGACACGCCTGGAATGTGGTAAAATGTTACATCCGAGATGTTAGGTTGCCTTAGATTAGGATATATACCGTTAATGACGTATATACAGTTCCCTCCGAGAAGTAGGGTTCGACAGGCCAGGAATGTTGTCAAATATTGCATCCGAGATGTCAGGTTGCCTTAGATTACGATATCGACCGTTATAGACGCATATAATATTCCCACCGAAAAGTATGCACCGACACGCCAGGAATATTGTAAAATATTACGTCTGAGATAATAGGTTGCCTTAGATTAGGATATACAACGTTATAGACTCATATAATGTTCCCACCGAGAAGTAGGGTTCGACACGCATGGAATGATGTAGAATATTACATCCGAAATGTCAGGTTGCCTTAGGTTAGGATATATAACGTTATAGACGTATATACTGTTCCCTCCGAGAAGTAGGGTTCGACAGGCTAGGAGTGTTGTCAAATATTGCATCCGAGATGTTAGGTTGCCTTAGATAAGGATATATAACGTTATAGACGCATATAATCTTACCACCGAGGCGTAGGGACCGACATGCCTGGAATGTTGTCAAATGTTACATCCAAGATGTTAGGTTGCCTTAAGTTAGGATATATAACGTTGTAGACGCATGTAACGTTACCACCGAGACGTAGGGACCGACAAACCTGGAATGTTGTCAAATGTTACATCCGAGGTGTTAGGTTGCCTTAGGTTAGGATATATGACGTTATAGACGTATATGCTGTTCCCTCCGAGAAGTAGGGTTCGACAGGCCAGGAATGTTGTCAAATATTGCATCCGAGATGTTAGGTTGCCTTAGGTTAGCATATATAACGTTATAGACGCACGTAATGTTACCACCGAGACGTAGGGTTCCAACACGCCGGGAATCTTGTGAAATGTTATATCCGAGATGTTAGGTTGTCTTAGGTTAGGATATATGTCGTTATAGACGTATATGCTGTTCCCTCCGAGAAGTAGGGTTCGACAGGCCAGGAATGTTGTCAAATATTGCATCCGAGATGTTAGGTTGCCTTAGGTTAGCATATATAACGTTATAGACGCACGTAATGTTACCACCGAGACATAGGGTTCCAACACGCCGGGAATGTTGTCAAATGTTATATCCGAGATGTTAGGTTGCCTTAGGTTAGGATATATGACGTTATAGACGTATATACTGTTCCCACCGAGAAGTAGGGTCCGACACGCCAGGCATGTTGTCAAATATTACATCCGAGATGTTAGGTTGCCTTACGTTAGGATACATAACGTTATAGACGTATATACTGTTCCCACCGAGAAGTAGGATTCGACACGCCTGGAATGTTGTCAAATGTTACATCCGAGATGTAAGGTTGCCTTAGGTTAGGATATATGACGTTATAGACGTATATACTGTTCCCTCCGAGAAGTAGGGTTCGACAGGCCAGGAATGTTGTCAAATATTGCATCCGAGATGTTAGGTTGCCTTAGGTTAGGATATATAACGTTATAGACGCATATAATCTTACCACCGAGACGTAGGGACCGACATGCCTGCAATGTTGTCAAATGTTACATCCGAGATGTTAGGTTGCCTTAGATTAGGATATATACCGTTATAGACGTATATACAGTTCCATCCGAGAAGTAGGGTACGACACGCCTGGAATGATGTAGAATATTACATCCGAGATGTCAGGTTGCCTTAGGTTAGAATATATAACGTTATAGACGTATATACTGTTCCCTCCGAGAAGTAGGGTTCGACAGGCCAGGAATGTTGTCAAATATTGTATCCGAGATGTTAGGTTGCCTTAGGTTAGCATATATAACGTTATAGACGCACGTAATGTTACCACCGAGACGTAGGGTTCCAACACGCCGGGTATGTTGTCAAATGTTATATCCGAGATGTTAGGTTGCCTTAGGTTAGGATATATGACGTTATAGACGTATATGCTGTTCCCTCCGAGAAGTAGGGTTCGACACGCCAGGAATGTTATCAAATATTACATACGAGATGTTAGGTGGCCTTAGGTTAGGATATATAACGTTATAGACGCATGTAATGTTACCACTGTGACGTAGGGACCGACACGCCTGGAATGTTGTCAAATGTTACATCCGAGATGTTAGGTTGCCTAAGATTAGGATATATACCGCTATAGACGCATGTAATGTTATCACCGAGACGTAGGGACCGACACGCCTGGAATGTTGTCAAATGTTACATCCGAGATGTTAGGTTGCCTTAGGTTAGGATTAATGACGTTATAGACGTATATGCTGTTCCCTCCGAGAAGTAGGTTTCGACAGGCCAGGAATGTTGTCAAATATTGCATCCGAGATGATAGGTTGCCTTAGGTTAGGATATATAACGTTATAGACGCATGTAACGTTACCACCGAGACGTAGGGTTCCAACACGCCGGGAATGTTGTCAAATGTTATATCCGAGATGTTAGGCTGCCTTAGGTTAGGATATATGACGTTACAGACGTATATACTGTTCCCACCGAGAAGTAGGGTCCGACACGCCAGGCATGTTGTCAAATATTACATCCGAGATGTTAGGTTGCCTTACGTTAGGATACATAACGTTATAGACGTATATACTGTTCCCACCGAGAAGTAGGATTCGACACGCCTGGAATGTTGTCAAATGTTACATCCGAGATGTAAGGTTGCCTTAGGTTAGGATATATGACGTTATAGACGTATATACTGTTCCCTCCGAGAAGTAGGGTTCGACAGGCCAGGAATGTTGTCAAATATTGCATCCGAGATGTTAGGTTGCCTTAGGTTAGGATATATAACGTTATAGACGCATATAATCTTACCACCGAGACGTAGGGACCGACATGCCTGCAATGTTGTCAAATGTTACATCCGAGATGTTAGGTTGCCTTAGATTAGGATATATACCGTTATAGACGTATATACAGTTCCATCCGAGAAGTAGGGTACGACACGCCTGGAATGATGTAGAATATTACATCCGAGATGTCAGGTTGCCTTAGGTTAGAATATATAACGTTATAGACGTATATACTGTTCCCTCCGAGAAGTAGGGTTCGACAGGCCAGGAATGTTGTCAAATATTGTATCCGAGATGTTAGGTTGCCTTAGGTTAGCATATATAACGTTATAGACGCACGTAATGTTACCACCGAGACGTAGGGTTCCAACACGCCGGGTATGTTGTCAAATGTTATATCCGAGATGTTAGGTTGCCTTAGGTTAGGATATATGACGTTATAGACGTATATGCTGTTCCCTCCGAGAAGTAGGGTTCGACACGCCAGGAATGTTATCAAATATTACATTCGAGATGTTAGGTGGCCTTAGGTTAGGATATATAACGTTATAGACGCATGTAATGTTACCACTGTGACGTAGGGACCGACACGCCTGGAATGTTGTCAAATGTTACATCCGAGATGTTAGGTTGCCTAAGATTAGGATATATACCGCTATAGACGCATGTAATGTTATCACCGAGACGTAGGGACCGACACGCCTGGAATGTTGTCAAATGTTACATCCGAGATGTTAGGTTGCCTTAGGTTAGGATTAATGACGTTATAGACGTATATGCTGTTCCCTCCGAGAAGTAGATTTCGACAGGCCAGGAATGTTGTCAAATATTGCATCCGAGATGATAGGTTGCCTTAGGTTAGGATATATAACGTTATAGACGCATGTAACGTTACCACCGAGACGTAGGGTTCCAACACGCCGGGAATGTTGTCAAATGTTATATCCGAGATGTTAGGCTGCCTTAGGTTAGGATATATGACGTTACAGACGTATATACTGTTCCCACCGAGAAGTAGGGTCCGACACGCCAGGCATGTTGTCAAATATTACATCCGAGATGTTAGGTTGCCTTACGTTAGGATACATAACGTTATAGACGTATATACTGTTCCCACCGAGAAGTAGGATTCGACACGCCTGGAATGTTGTCAAATGTTACATCCGAGATGTAAGGTTGCCTTAGGTTAGGATATATGACGTTATAGACGTATATACTGTTCCCTCCGAGAAGTAGGGTTCGACAGGCCAGGAATGTTGTCAAATATTGCATCCGAGATGTTAGGTTGCCTTAGGTTAGGATATATAACGTTATAGACGCATATAATCTTACCACCGAGACGTAGGGACCGACATGCCTGCAATGTTGTCAAATGTTACATCCGAGATGTTAGGTTGCCTTAGATTAGGATATATACCGTTATAGACGTATATACAGTTCCATCCGAGAAGTAGGGTACGACACGCCTGGAATGATGTAGAATATTACATCCGAGATGTCAGGTTGCCTTAGGTTAGAATATATAACGTTATAGACGTATATACTGTTCCCTCCGAGAAGTAGGGTTCGACAGGCCAGGAATGTTGTCAAATATTGTATCCGAGATGTTAGGTTGCCTTAGGTTAGCATATATAACGTTATAGACGCACGTAATGTTACCACCGAGACGTAGGGTTCCAACACGCCGGGTATGTTGTCAAATGTTATATCCGAGATGTTAGGTTGCCTTAGGTTAGGATATATGACGTTATAGACGTATATGCTGTTCCCTCCGAGAAGTAGGGTTCGACACGCCAGGAATGTTATCAAATATTACATACGAGATGTTAGGTGGCCTTAGGTTAGGATATATAACGTTATAGACGCATGTAATGTTACCACTGTGACGTAGGGACCGACACGCCTGGAATGTTGTCAAATGTTACATCCGAGATGTTAGGTTGCCTAAGATTAGGATATATACCGCTATAGACGCATGTAATGTTATCACCGAGACGTAGGGACCGACACGCCTGGAATGTTGTCAAATGTTACATCCGAGATGTTAGGTTGCCTTAGGTTAGGATTAATGACGTTATAGACGTATATGCTGTTCCCTCCGAGAAGTAGGTTTCGACAGGCCAGGAATGTTGTCAAATATTGCATCCGAGATGATAGGTTGCCTTAGGTTAGGATACATAACGTTATAGACGCATGTAACGTTACCACCGAGACGTAGGGACCGACACGCCTGGAATGTGGTAAAATGTTACATCCGGGATGTTAGGTTGTCTTAGGTTAGGATATATGTCGTTACAGACGTATATACTGTTCCCTCCGAGGAGTAGGGTTCTACAGGCCAGGAATGTTGTCAAATATTGCATCCGAGATGTTAGGTTGCCTTAGATTAGGATATATTCCGTTATAGACGTATATACTGTTCCCTCCGAGAAGTAGGGTTCGACAGGCCAGGAATGTTGTCAAATATTGCATCCGAGATGTTATGTTGCCTTAGGTTAGCATATATAACGTTATAGACGCACGTAATGTTACCACCGAGACGTAGGGTTCCAACACGCCTGGAATGTTTTCTAATGTTATATCCGAGATGTTAGGTTGCCTTAGGTTAGGATATATGACGTTACAGACGTATATACTGTTCCCACCGAGAAGTAGGGTCCGACACGCCAGGAATGTTGTAAAATGTTACATCCGAGATGTTAGGTTGCCTTAGGTTAGGATATATGACGTTATAGACGTATATGCTGTTCCCTCCGAGAAGTAGGATTCGACAGGCCAGGAATGTTGTCAAATATTGCATCCGAGATGTTAGGTTGCCTTAGGTTAGGATATATAACGTTATAGACGCATGTAATGTTACCACCGAGACGTAGGGACCGACACGCCTGGAATGTTGTCAAATGTTACATCCGGGATGTTAGGTTGTCTTAGGTTAGGATATATGTCGTTACAGACGTATATACTGTTCCCTCCGAGGAGTAGGGTTCTACAGGCCAGGAATGATGTCAAATACTGCATCCGAGATGTTAGGTTGCGTTAGATTAGGATATATACCGTTATAGACGTATATACTGTTCCCTCCGAGAAGTAGGGTTCGACAGGCCAGGAATGTTGTCAAATATTGCATCCGAGATGTTATGTTGCCTTAGGTTAGCATATATAACGTTATAGACGCATGTAATGTTACCACCGAGACGTAGGGACCGACAGGCCTGAAATGTCGTAAAATGTTACATCCGAGATGTTAGGTTGCCTAAGATTAGGATATATACCGCTATAGACGCATGTAATGTTACCACCGAGACGTAGGGACCGACACGCCAGGAATATTGTCAAATATTACATACGAGATGTTAGGTGGCCTTAGGTTAGGATATATAACGTTATAGACGCATGTAATGTTACCACCGAGACGTAGGGACCGACACGCCTGGAATGTGGTAAAATGTTACATCCGAGATGTTAGGTCGTCTTAGGTTAGGATATATGTCGTTACAGACGTATATACTGTTCCCTCCGAGGAGTAGGGTTCTACAGGCCAGGAATGTTGTCAAATATTGCATCCGAGATGTTAGGTTGCCTTAGATTAGGATATATACCGTTATAGACGTATATAATGTTCCCTCCGAGAAGTAGGGTTCGACAGGCCAGAAATGTTGTCAAATATTGCATCCGAGATGTTATGTTGCCTTAGGTTAGCATATATAACGTTATAGACGCACGTAATGTTACCACCGAGACGTAGGGTTCCAACACGCCTGGAATGTTGTCAAATGTTATATCCGAGATGTTAGGTTGCCTTAGGTTAGGATATATGACGTTACAGACGTATATACTGTTCCCACCGAGAAGTAGGGTCCGACACGCCAGGAATGTTGTAAAATGTTACATCCGAGATGTTAGGTTGCCTTAGGTTAGGATATATGACGTTATAGACGTATATGCTGTTCCCTCCGAGAAGTAGGATTCGACAGGCCAGGAATGTTGTCAAATATTGCATCCGAGATGTTATGTTGCCTTAGGTTAGCATATATAACGTTATAGACGCACGTAATGTTACCACCGAGACGTAGGGTTCCAACACGCCTGGAATGTTGTCAAATGTTATATCCGAGATGTTAGGTTGCCTTAGGTTAGGATATATGACGTTACAGACGTATATACTGTTCCCACCGAGAAGTAGGGTCCGACACGCCAGGAATGTTGTCAAATATTACATCCGAGATGTTAGGTTTGCCTTAGGTTAGGATATATAACGTTATAGACGCATGTAATGTTACCACCGAGACGTAGGGACCGACAGGCCTGGAATGTCGTAAAATGTTACATCCGAGATGTTAGGTTGCCTAAGATTACGATATATACCGCTATAGACGCATGTAATGTTACCACCGAGACGTAGGGACCGACACGCCAGGAATATTGTCAAATATTACATACGAGATGTTAGGTGGCCTTAGGTTAGGATATATAACGTTATAGACGCATGTAATGTTACCACCGAGACGTAGGGACCGACACGCCTGGAATGTGGTAAAATGTTACATCAGAGATGTTAGGTTGCCTTAGATTAGGATATATACCGTTATTGACGTATATACAGTTCCCTCCGAGAAGTAGGGTTCGACAGGCCAGGAATGTTGTCAAATATTGCATCCGAGATGTCAGGTTGCCTTAGATTACGATATCGACCGTTATAGACGCATATAATATTCCCACCGAAAAGTATGCACCGACACGCCAGGAATATTGTAAAATATTACGTCTGAGATAATAGGTTGCCTTAGATTAGGATATACAACGTTATAGACTCATATAATGTTCCCACCGAGAAGTAGGGTTCGACACGCCTGGAATGATGTAGAATATTACATCCGAAATGTCAGGTTGCCTTAGGTTAGGATATATAACGTTATAGACGTATATACTGTTCCCTCCGAGAAGTAGGGTTCGACAGGCTAGGAGTGTTGTCAAATATTGCATCCGAGATGTTAGGTTGCCTTAGATAAGGATATATAACGTTATAGACGCATATAATCTTACCACCGAGGCGTAGGGACCGACATGCCTGGAATGTTGTCAAATGTTACATCCAAGATGTTAGGTTGCCTTAGGTTAGGATATATAACGTTGTAGACGCATGTAACGTTACCACCGAGACGTAGGGACCGACAAACCTGGAATGTTGTCAAATGTTACATCCGAGATGTTAGGTTGCCTTAGGTTAGGATATATGACGTTATAGACGTATATGCTGTTCCTTCCGAGAAGTAGGGTTCGACAGGCCAGGAATGTTGTCAAATATTGCATCCGAGATGTTAGGTTGCCTTAGGTTAGCATATATAACGTTATAGACGCACGTAATGTTACCACCGAGACGTAGGGTTCCAACACGCCGGGAATGTTGTGAAATGTTATATCCGAGATGTTAGGTTGTCTTAGGTTAGGATATATAACGTTATAGACGCATGTAACGTTACCACCGAGACGTAGGGACCGACACGCCTGGAATGTTGTCAAATGTTACATCCGGGATGTTAGGTTGTCTTAGGTTAGGATATATGTCGTTACAGACGTATATACTGTTCCCTCCGAGGAGTAGGGTTCTACAGGCCAGGAATGTTGTCAAATATTGCATCCGAGATGTTAGGTTGCCTTAGATTAGGATATATGCCGTTATAGACGTATATAATGTTCCCTCCGAGAAGTAGGGTTCGACAGGCCAGAAATGTTGTCAAATATTGCATCCGAGATGTTATGTTGCCTTAGGTTAGCATATATAACGTTATAGACGCACGTAATGTTACCACCGAGACGTAGGGTTCCAACACGCCTGGAATGTTGTCAAATGTTATATCCGAGATGTTAGGTTGCCTTAGGTTAGGATATATGACGTTACAGACGTATATACTGTTCCCACCGAGAAGTAGGGTCCGACACGCCAGGAATGTTGTAAAATGTTACATCCGAGATGTTAGGTTGCCTTAGGTTAGGATATATGACGTTATAGACGTATATGCTGTTCCCTCCGAGAAGTAGGATTCGACAGGCCAGGAATGTTGTCAAATATTGCATCCGAGATGTTATGTTGCCTTAGGTTAGCATATATAACGTTATAGACGCATATAATATTCCCACCGAAAAGTATGCACCGACACGCCAGGAATATTGTAAAATATTACGTCTGAGATAATAGGTTGCCTTAGATTAGGATATACAACGTTATAGACTCATATAATGTTCCCACCGAGAAGTAGGGTTCGACACGCCTGGAATGATGTAGAATATTACATCCGAAATGTCAGGTTGCCTTAGGTTAGGATATATAACGTTATAGACGTATATACTGTTCCCTCCGAGAAGTAGGGTTCGACAGGCTAGGAGTGTTGTCAAATATTGCATCCGAGATGTTAGGTTGCCTTAGATAAGGATATATAACGTTATAGACGCATATAATCTTACCACCGAGGCGTAGGGACCGACATGCCTGGAATGTTGTCAAATGTTACATCCGAGATGTTAGGTTGCCTAAGATTAGGATATATACCGCTATAGACGCATGTAATGTTACCACCGAGACGTAGGGACCGACACGCCAGGAATATTGTCAAATATTACATACGAGATGTTAGGTGGCCTTAGATTAGGATATATAACGTTATAGACGCATGTAATGTTACCACCGAGACGTAGGGACCGACACGCCTGGAATGTGGTAAAATGTTACATCCGAGATGTTAGGTTGCCTTAGATTAGGATATATACCGTTATTGACGTATATACAGTTCCCTCCGAGAAGTAGGGTTCGACAGGCCAGGAATGTTGTCAAATATTGCATCCGAGATGTCAGGTTGCCTTAGATTACGATATCGACCGTTATAGACGCATATAATATTCCCACCGAAAAGTATGCACCGACACGCCAGGAATATTGTAAAATATTACGTCTGAGATAATAGGTTGCCTTAGATTAGGATATACAACGTTATAGACTCATATAATGTTCCCACCGAGAAGTAGGGTTCGACACGCCTGGAATGATGTAGAATATTACATCCGAAATGTCAGGTTGCCTTAGGTTAGGATATATAACGTTATAGACGTATATACTGTTCCCTCCGAGAAGTAGGGTTCGACAGGCTAGGAGTGTTGTCAAATATTGCATCCGAGATGTTAGGTTGCCTTAGATAAGGATATATAACGTTATAGACGCATATAATCTTACCACCGAGGCGTAGGGACCGACATGCCTGGAATGTTGTCAAATGTTACATCCAAGATGTTAGGTTGCCTTAGGTTAGGATATATGACGTTATAGACGTATATGCTGTTCCCTCCGAGAAGTAGGGTTCGACAGGCCAGGAATGTTGTCAAATATTGCATCCGAGATGTTAGGTTGCCTTAGGTTAGCATATATAACGTTATAGACGCACGTAATGTTACCACCGAGACGTAGGGTTCCAACACGCCGGGAATGTTGTGAAATGTTATATCCGAGATGTTAGGTTGTCTTAGGTTAGGATATATGTCCTTATAGACGTATATGCTGTTCCCTCCGAGAAGTAGGGTTCGACAGGCCAGGAATGTTGTCAAATATTGCATCCGAGATGTTAGGTTGCCTTAGGTTAGCATATATAACGTTATAGACGCACGTAATGTTACCACCGAGACATAGGGTTCCAACACGCCGGGAATGTTGTCAAATGTTATATCCGAGATGTTAGGTTGCCTTAGGTTAGGATATATGACGTTACAGACGTATATACTGTTCCCACCGAGAAGTAGGGTCCGACACGCCAGGAATGTTGTCAAATATTACATCCGAGATGTTAGGTTGCCTTTCGTTAGGATATATAACGTTATAGACGTATATAATGTTCCCTCCGAGAAGTAGGGTTCGACAGGCCAGAAATGTTGTCAAATATTGCATCCGAGATGTTATCTTGCCTTAGGTTAGCATATATAACGTTATAGACGCACGTAATGTTACCACCGAGACGTAGGGTTCCAACACGCCTGGAATGTTGTCAAATGTTATATCCGAGATGTTAGGTTGCCTTAGGTTAGGATATATGACGTTATAGACGTATATGCTGTTCCCTCCGAGAAGTAGGATTCGACAGGCCAGGAATGTTGTCAAATATTGCATCCGAGATGTTAGGTTGCCTTAGATAAGGATATATAACGTTATAGACGCATATAATCTTACCACCGAGGCGTAGGGACCGACATGCCTGGAATGTTGTCAAATGTTACATCCAAGATGTTAGGTTGCCTTAGGTTAGGATATATAACGTTGTAGACGCATGTAACGTTACCACCGAGACGTAGGGACCGACAAACCTGGAATGTTGTCAAATGTTACATCCGAGATGTTAGGTTGCCTTAGGTTAGGATATATGACGTTATAGACGTATATGCTGTTCCCTCCGAGAAGTAGGGTTCGACAGGCCAGGAATGTTGTCAAATATTGCATCCGAGATGTTAGGTTGCCTTAGGTTAGCATATATAACGTTATAGACGCACGTAATGTTACCACCGAGACGTAGGGTTCCAACACGCCGGGAATGTTGTGAAATGTTATATCCGAGATGTTAGGTTGTCTTAGGTTAGGATATATGTCGTTATAGACGTATATGCTGTTCCCTCCGAGAAGTAGGGTTCGACAGGCCAGGAATGTTGTCAAATATTGCATCCGAGATGTTAGGTTGCCTTAGGTTAGCATATATAACGTTATAGACGCACGTAATGTTACCACCGAGACATAGGGTTCCAACACGCCGGGAATGTTGTCAAATGTTATATCCGAGATGTTAGGTTGCCTTAGGTTAGGATATATGACGTTACAGACGTATATACTGTTCCCACCGAGACGTAGGGTCCGACACGCCAGGCATGTTGTCAAATATTACATCCGAGATGTTAGGTTGCCTTACGTTAGGATATATAACGTTATAGACGTATATACTGTTCCCACCGAGAAGTAGGATTCGACACGCCTGGAATGTTGTCAAATGTTACATCCGAGATGTAAGGTTGCCTTAGGTTAGGATATATGACGTTATAGACGTATATACTGTTCCCTCCGAGAAGTAGGGTTCGACAGGCCAGGAATGTTGTCAAATATTGCATCCGAGATGTTAGGTTGCCTTAGGTTAGGATATATAACGTTATAGACGCATATAATCTTACCACCGAGACGTAGGGACCGACATGCCTGCAATGTTGTCAAATGTTACATCCGAGATGTTAGGTTGCCTTAGATTAGGATATATACCGTTATAGACGTATATACAGTTCCATCCGAGAAGTAGGGTACGACACGCCTGGAATGATGTAGAATATTACATCCGAGATGTCAGGTTGCCTTAGGTTAGAATATATAACGTTATAGACGTATATACTGTTCCCTCCGAGAAGTAGGGTTCGACAGGCCAGGAATGTTGTCAAATATTGCATCCGAGATGTTAGGTTGCCTTAGGTTAGCATATATAACGTTATAGACGCACGTAATGTTACCACCGAGACGTAGGGTTCCAACACGCCGGGTATGTTGTCAAATGTTATGTCCGAGATGTTAGGTTGCCTTAGGTTAGGATATATGACGTTATAGACGTATATGCTGTTCCCTCCGAGAAGTAGGGTTCGACACGCCAGGAATGTTATCAAATATTACATACGAGATGTTAGGTGGCCTTAGGTTAGGATATATAACGTTATAGACGCACGTAATGTTACCACCGAGACGTAGGGTTCCAACACGCCGGGAATGTTGTGAAATGTTATATCCGAGATGTAAGGTTGCCTTAGGTTAGGATATATGACGTTATAGACGTATATACTGTTCCCTCCGAGAAGTAGGGTTCGACAGGCCAGGAATGTTGTCAAATATTGCATCCGAGATGTTAGGTTGCCTTAGGTTAGGATATATAACGTTATAGACGCATATAATCTTACCACCGAGACGTAGGGACCGACATGCCTGCAATGTTGTCAAATGTTACATCCGAGATGTTAGGTTGCCTTAGATTAGGATATATACCGTTATAGACGTATATACAGTTCCATCCGAGAAGTAGGGTACGACACGCCTGGAATGATGTAGAATATTACATCCGAGATGTCAGGTTGCCTTAGGTTAGAATATATAACGTTATAGACGTATATACTGTTCCCTCCGAGAAGTAGGGTTCGACAGGCCAGGAATGTTGTCAAATATTGCATCCGAGATGTTAGGTTGCCTTAGGTTAGCATATATAACGTTATAGACGCACGTAATGTTACCACCGAGACGTAGGGTTCCAACACGCCGGGTATGTTGTCAAATGTTATGTCCGAGATGTTAGGTTGCCTTAGGTTAGGATATATGACGTTATAGACGTATATGCTGTTCCCTCCGAGAAGTAGGGTTCGACACGCCAGGAATGTTATCAAATATTACATACGAGATGTTAGGTGGCCTTAGGTTAGGATATATAACGTTATAGACGCATGTAATGTTTCCACTGTGACGTAGGGACCGACACGCCTGGAATGTTGTCAAATGTTACATCCGAGATGCTAGGTTGCCTAAGATTAGGATATATACCGCTATAGACGCATGTAATGTTATCACCGGGACGTAGGGACCGACACGCCTGGAATGTTGTCGAATGTTACATCCGAGATGTTAGGTTGCCTTAGGTTAGGATTAATGACGTTATAGACGTATATGCTGTTCCCTCCGAGAAGTAGGTTTCGACAGGCCAGGAATGTTGTCAAATATTGCATCCGAGATGTTAGGTTGCCTTAGGTTAGGATATATAACGTTATAGACGCATGTAACGTTACCACCGAGACGTAGGGACCGACACGCCTGGAATGTGGTAAAATGTTACATCCGGGATGTTAGGTTGTCTTAGGTTAGGATATATGTCGTTACAGACGTATATACTGTTCCCTCCGAGGAGTAGGGTTCTACAGGCCAGGAATGTTGTCAAATATTG
Organism: Xylocopa violacea; assembly: GCA_963969225.1. Lineage (NCBI taxonomy): Eukaryota > Metazoa > Arthropoda > Insecta > Hymenoptera > Apidae > Xylocopa > Xylocopa violacea. The sequence goes on along the minus strand of CAXAJV010000346.1, from coordinate 503,408 downwards.
CATCCGAGATGTTAGGTTGCCTTAGATTAGGATATATACCGTTATAGACGTATATACTGTTCCCTCCGAGAAGTAGGGTTCGACAGGCCAGGAATGTTGTCAAATATTGCATCCGAGATGTTATGTTGCCTTAGATAAGGATATATAACGTTATAGACGCATATAATCTTACCACCGAGGCGTAGGGACCGACATGCCTGGAATGTTGTCAAATGTTACATCCAAGATGTTAGGTTGCCTTAGGTTAGGATATATAACGTTGTAGACGCATGTAACGTTACCACCGAGACGTAGGGACCGACAAACCTGGAATGTTGTCAAATGTTACATCCGAGATGTTAAGTTGCCTTAGGTTAGGATATATGACGTTATAGACGTATATGCTGTTCCCTCCGAGAAGTAGGGTTCGACAGGCCAGGAATGTTGTCAAATATTGCATCCGAGATGTTAGGTTGCCTTAGGTTAGCATATATAACGTTATAGACGCACGTAATGTTACCACCGAGACGTAGGGTTCCAACACGCCGGGAATGTTGTGAAATGTTATATCCGCGATGTTAGGTTGTCTTAGGTTAGGATACATGTCGTTATAGACGTATATGCTGTTCCCTCCGAGAAGTAGGGTTCGACAGGCCAGGAATGTTGTCAAATATTGCATCCGAGATGTTAGGTTGCCTTAGGTTAGCATATATAACGTTATAGACGCACGTAATGTTACCACCGAGACATAGGGTTCCAACACGCCGGGAATGTTGTCAAATGTTATATCCGAGATGTTAGGTTGCCTTAGGTTAGGATATATGACGTTACAGACGTATATACTGTTCCCACCGAGACGTAGGGTCCGACACGCCAGGCATGTTGTCAAATATTACATCCGAGATGTTAGGTTGCCTTACGTTTGGATATATAACGTTATAGACGTATATACTGTTCCCACCAAGAAGTAGGATTCGACACGCCTGGAATGTTGTCAAATGTTACATCCGAGATGTAAGGTTGCCTTAGGTTAGGATATATGACGTTATAGACGTATATACTGTTCCCTCCGAGAAGTAGGGTTCGACAGGCCAGGAATGTTGTCAAAAATTGCATCCGAGATGTTAGGTTGCCTTAGGTTAGGATATATAACGTTATAGACGCATATAATCTTACCACCGAGACGTAGGGACCGACATGCCTGCAATGTTGTCAAATGTTACATCCGAGATGTTAGGTTGCCTTAGATTAGGATATATACCGTTATAGACGTATATACAGTTCCATCCGAGAAGTAGGGTACGACACGCCTGGAATGATGTAGAATATTACATCCGAGATGTCAGGTTGCCTTAGGTTAGAATATATAACGTTATAGACGTATATACTGTTCCCTCCGAGAAGTAGGGTTCGACAGGCCAGGAATGTTGTCAAATATTGCATCCGAGATGTTAGGTTGCCTTAGGTTAGCATATATAACGTTATAGACGCACGTAATGTTACCACCGAGACGTAGGGTTCCAACACGCCGGGTATGTTGTCAAATGTTATATCCGAGATGTTAGGTTGCCTTAGGTTAGGATATATGACGTTATAGACGTATATGCTGTTCCCTCCGAGAAGTAGGGTTCGACACGCCAGGAATGTTATCAAATATTACATACGAGATGTTAGGTGGCCTTAGGTTAGGATATATAAAGTTATAGACGCATGTAATGTTTCCACTGTGACGTAGGGACCGACACGCCTGGAATGTTGTCAAATGTTACATCCGAGATGTTAGGTTGCCTAAGATTAGGATATATACCGCTATAGACGCATGTAATGTTATCACCGGGACGTAGGGACCGACACGCCTGGAATGTTGCCAAATGTTACATCCGAGATGTTAGGTTGCCTTAGGTTAGGATTAATGACGTTATAGACGTATATGCTGTTCCCTCCGAGAAGTAGGTTTCGACAGGCCAGGAATGTTGTCAAATATTGCATCCGAGATGTTAGGTTGCCTTAGGTTAGGATATATAACGTTATAGACGCATGTAACGTTACCACCGAGACGTAGGGACCGACACGCCTGGAATGTGGTATAATGTTACATCCGGGATGTTAGGTTGTCTTAGGTTAGGATATATGTCGTTACAGACGTATATACTGTTCCCTCCGAGGAGTAGGGTTCTACAGGCCAGGAATGTTGTCAAATATTGCATCCGAGATGTTAGGTTGCCTTAGATTAGGATATATACCGTTATAGACGTATATACTGTTCCCTCCGAGAAGTAGGGTTCGACAGGCCAGGAATGTTGTCAAATATTGCATCCGAGATGTTATGTTGCCTTAGGTTAGCATATATAACGTTATAGACGCACGTAATGTTACCACCGAGACGTAGGGTTCCAACACGCCTGGAATGTTGTCAAATGTTATATCCGAGATGTTAGGTTGCCTTAGGTTAGGATATATGACGTTACAGACGTATATACTGTTCCCACCGAGAAGTAGGGTCCGACACGCCAGGAATGTTGTCAAATATTACATCCGAGATGTTAGGTTGCCTTAGGTTAGGATATATAACGTTATAGACGCATGTAATGTTACCACCGAGACGTAGGGACCGACAGGCCTGGAATGTCGTAAAATGTTACATCCGAGATGTTAGGTTGCCTAAGATTAGGATATATACCGCTATAGACGCATGTAATCTTACCACCGAGGCGTAGGGACCGACATGCCTGGAATGTCGTCAAATGTTACATCCAAGATGTTAGGTTGCCTTAGGTTAGGATATATAACGTTGTAGACGCATGTAACGTTACCACCGAGACGTAGGGACCGACAAACCTGGAATGTTGTCAAATGTTACATCCGAGATGTTAGGTTGCCTTAGGTTAGGATATATGACGTTATAGACGTATATGCTGTTCCCTCCGACAAGTAGGGTTCGACAGGCCAGGAATGTTGTCAAATATTGCATCCGAGATGTTAGGTTGCCTTAGGTTAGCATATATAACGTTATAGACGCACGTAATGTTACCACCGAGACGTAGGGTTCCAACACGCCGGGAATGTTGTGAAAAGTTATATCCGAGATGTTAGGTTGCCTTAGGCTAGGATATATGTCGTTATAGACGTATATGCTGTTCCCTCCGAGAAGTAGGGTTCGACAGGCCAGGAATGTTGTCAAATATTGCATCCGAGATGTTAGGTTGCCTTAGGTTAGCATTTATAACGTTATAGACGCACGTAATGTTACCACCGAGACATAGGGTTCCAACACGCCGGGAATGTTGTCAAATGTTATATCCGAGATGTTAGGTTGCCTTAGGTTAGGATATATGACGTTACAGACGTATATACTGTTCCCACCGAGACGTAGGGTCCGACACGCCAGGCATGTTGTCAAATATTACATCCGAGATGTTAGGTTGCCTTACGTTAGGATATATAACGTTATAGACTTATATACTGTTCCCACCGAGAAGTAGGATTCGACACGCCTGGAATGTTGTCAAATGTTACATCCGAGATGTAAGGTTGCCTTAGGTTAGGATATATGACGTTATAGACGTATATACTGTTCCCTCCGAGAAGTAGGGTTCGACAGGCCAGGAATGTTGTCAAATATTGCATCCGAGATGTTAGGTTGCCTTAGGTTAGGATATATAACGTTATAGACGCATATAATCTTACCACCGAGACGTAGGGACCGACATGCCTGCAATGTTGTCAAATGTTACATCCGAGATGTTAGGTTGCCTTAGATTAGGATATATACCGTTATAGACGTATATACAGTTCCATCCGAGAAGTAGGGTACGACACGCCTGGAATGATGTAGAATATTACATCCGAGATGTCAGGTTGCCTTAGGTTAAAATATATAACGTTATAGACGTATATACTGTTCCCTCCGAGAAGTAGGGTTCGACAGGCCAGGAATGTTGTCAAATATTGCATCCGAGATGTTAGGTTGCATTAGGTTAGCATATATAACGTTATAGACGCACGTAATGTTACCACCGAGACGTAGGGTTCCAACACGCCGGGTATGTTGTCAAATGTTATATCCGAGATGTTAGGTTGCCTTAGGTTAGGATATATGACGTTATAGACGTATATGCTGTTCCCTCCGAGAAGTAGGGTTCGACACGCCAGGAATGTTATCAAATATTACATACGAGATGTTAGGTGGCCTTAGGTTAGGATATATAACGTTATAGACGCATGTAATGTTTCCACTGTGACGTAGGGACCGACACGCCTGGAATGTTGTCAAATGTTACATCCGAGATGTTAGGTTGCCTAAGATTAGGATATATACCGCTATAGACGCATGTAATGTTATCACCGAGACGTAGGGACCGACACGCCTGGAATGTTGTCAAATGTTACATCCGAGATGTTAGGTTGCCTTAGGTTAGGATTAATGACGTTATAGACGTATATGCTGTTCCCTCCGAGAAGTAGGTTTCGACAGGCCAGGAATGTTGTCAAATATTGCATCCGAGATGTTAGGTTGCCTTAGGTTAGGATATATAACGTTATAGACGCATGTAACGTTACCACCGAGACGTAGGGACCGACACGCCTGGAATGTGGTAAAATGTTACATCCGGGATGTTAGGTTGTCTTAGGTTAGGATATATGTCGTTACAGACGTATATACTGTTCCCTCCGAGGAGTAGGGTTCTACAGGCCAGGAATGTTGTCAAATATTGCATCCGAGATGTTAGGTTGCCTTAGATTAGGATATATACCGTTATAGACGTATATACTGTTCCCTCCGAGAAGTAGGGTTCGACAGGCCAGGAATGTTGTCAAATATTACATCCGAGATGTTATGTTGCCTTAGGTTAGCATATATAACGTTATAGACGCACGTAATATTACCACCGAGACGTAGGGTTCCAACACGCCTGGAATGTTGTCAAATGTTATATCCGAGATGTTAGGTTGCCTTAGGTTAGGATATATGACGTTACAGACGTATATACTGTTCCCACCGAGAAGTAGGGTCCGACACGCCAGAAATGTTGTAAAATGTTACATCCGAGATGTTAGGTTGCCTTAGGTTAGGATATATGACGTTATAGACGTATATGCTGTTCCCTCCGAGAAGTAGGGTTCGACAGGCCAGGAATGTTGTCAAATATTGCATCCGAGATGTTAGGTTGCCTTAGGTTAGCATATATAACGTTATAGACGCACGTAATGTTACCACCGAGACGTAGGGTTCCAACACGCCGGGAATGTTGTGAAATGTTATATCCGAGATGTTAGGTTGTCTTAGGTTAGGATATATAACGTTATAGACGCATGTAATGTTACCACCGAGACGTAGGGACCGACACGCCTGGAATGTTGTCAAATGTTACATCCGGGATGTTAGGTTGTCTTAGGTTAGGATATATGTCGTTACAGACGTATATACTGTTCCCTCCGAGGAGTAGGGTTCTACAGGCCAGGAATGTTGTCAAATATTGCATCCGAGATGTTAGGTTGCCTTAGATTAGGATATATACCGTTATAGACGTATATAATGTTCCCTCCGAGAAGTAGGGTTCGACAGGCCAGAAATGTTGTCAAATATTGCATCCGAGATGTTATGTTGCCTTAGGTTAGCATATATAACGTTATAGACGCACGTAATGTTACCACCGAGACGTAGGGTTCCAACACGCCTGGAATGTTGTCAAATGTTATATCCGAGATGTTAGGTTGCCTTAGGTTAGGATATATGACGTTACAGACGTATATACTGTTCCCACCGAGAAGTAGGGTCCGACACGCCAGGAATGTTGTAAAATGTTACATCCGAGATGTTAGGTTGCCTTAGGTTAGGATATATGACGTTATAGACGTATATGCTGTTCCCTCCGAGAAGTAGGATTCGACAGGCCAGGAATGTTGTCAAATATTGCATCCGAGATGTTATGTTGCCTTAGGTTAGCATATATAACGTTATAGACGCACGTAATGTTACCACCGAGACGTAGGGTTCCAACATGCCTGGAATGTTGTCAAATGTTATATCCGAGATGTTAGGTTGCCTTAGGTTAGGATATATGACGTTACAGACGTATATACTGTTCCCACCGAGAAGTAGGGTCCGACACGCCAGGAATGTTGTCAAATATTACATCCGAGATGTTAGGTTGCCTTAGGTTAGGATATATAACGTTATAGACGCATGTAATGTTACCACCGAGACGTAGGGACCGACAGGCCTGGAATGTCGTAAAATGTTACATCCGAGATGTTAGGTTGCCTAAGATTAGGATATATACCGCTATAGACGCATGTAATGTTACCACCGAGACGTAGGGACCGACACGCCAGGAATATTGTCAAATATTACATACGAGATGTTAGGTGGCCTTAGATTAGGATATATAACGTTATAGACGCATGTAATGTTACCACCGAGACGTAGGGACCGACACGCCTGGAATGTGGTAAAATGTTACATCCGAGATGTTAGGTTGCCTTAGATTAGGATATATACCGTTATTGACGTATATACAGTTCCCTCCGAGAAGTAGGGTTCGGCAGGCCAGGAATGTTGTCAAATATTGCATCCGAGATGTCAGGTTGCCTTAGATTACGATATCGACCGTTATAGACGCATATAATATTCCCACCGAAAAGTATGCACCGACACGCCAGGAATATTGTAAAATATTACGTCTGAGATAATAGGTTGCCTTAGATTAGGATATACAACGTTATAGACTCATATAATGTTCCCACCGAGAAGTAGGGTTCGACACGCCTGGAATGATGTAGAATATTACATCCGAAATGTCAGGTTGCCTTAGGTTAGGATATATAACGTTATAGACGTATATACTGTTCCCTCCGAGAAGTAGGGTTCGACAGGCTAGGAGTGTTGTCAAATATTGCATCCGAGATGTTAGGTTGCCTTAGATAAGGATATATAACGTTATAGACGCATATAATCTTACCACCGAGGCGTAGGGACCGACATGCCTGGAATGTTGTCAAATGTTACATCCAAGATGTTAGGTTGCCTTAGGTTAGGATATATGACGTTATAGACGTATATGCTGTTCCCTCCGAGAAGTAGGGTTCGACAGGCCAGGAATGTTGTCAAATATTGTATCCGAGATGTTAGGTTGCCTTAGGTTAGCATATATAACGTTATAGACGCACGTAATGTTACCACCGAGACGTAGGGTTCCAACACGCCGGGAATGTTGTGAAATGTTATATCCGAGATGTTAGGTTGTCTTAGGTTAGGATATATGTCCTTATAGACGTATATGCTGTTCCCTCCGAGAAGTAGGGTTCGACAGGCCAGGAATGTTGTCAAATATTGCATCCGAGATGTTAGGTTGCCTTAGGTTAGCATATATAACGTTATAGACGCACGTAATGTTACCACCGAGACATAGGGTTCCAACACGCCGGGAATGTTGTCAAATGTTATATCCGAGATGTTAGGTTGCCTTAGGTTAGGATATATGACGTTACAGACGTATATACTGTTCCCACCGAGAAGTAGGGTCCGACACGCCAGGAATGTTGTCAAATATTACATCCGAGATGTTAGGTTGCCTTTCGTTAGGATATATAACGTTATAGACGTATATAATGTTCCCTCCGAGAAGTAGGGTTCGACAGGCCAGAAATGTTGTCAAATATTGCATCCGAGATGTTATCTTGCCTTAGGTTAGCATATATAACGTTATAGACGCACGTAATGTTACCACCGAGACGTAGGGTTCCAACACGCCTGGAATGTTGTCAAATGTTATATCCGAGATGTTAGGTTGCCTTAGGTTAGGATATATGACGTTATAGACGTATATGCTGTTCCCTCCGAGAAGTAGGATTCGACAGGCCAGGAATGTTGTCAAATATTGCATCCGAGATGTTAGGTTGCCTTAGATAAGGATATATAACGTTATAGACGCATATAATCTTACCACCGAGGCGTAGGGACCGACATGCCTGGAATGTTGTCAAATGTTACATCCAAGATGTTAGGTTGCCTTAGGTTAGGATATATAACGTTGTAGACGCATGTAACGTTACCACCGAGACGTAGGGACCGACAAACCTGGAATGTTGTCAAATGTTACATCCGAGATGTTAGGTTGCCTTAGGTTAGGATATATGACGTTATAGACGTATATGCTGTTCCCTCCGACAAGTAGGGTTCGACAGGCCAGGAATGTTGTCAAATATTGCATCCGAGATGTTAGGTTGCCTTAGGTTAGCATATATAACGTTATAGACGCACGTAATGTTACCACCGAGACGTAGGGTTCCAACACGCCGGGAATGTTGTGAAATGTTATATCCGAGATGTTAGGTTGCCTTAGGCTAGGATATATGTCGTTATAGACGTATATGCTGTTCCCTCCGAGAAGTAGGGTTCGACAGGCCAGGAATGTTGTCAAATATTGCATCCGAGATGTTAGGTTGCCTTAGGTTAGCATTTATAACGTTATAGACGCACGTAATGTTACCACCGAGACATAGGGTTCCAACACGCCGGGAATGTTGTCAAATGTTATATCCGAGATGTTAGGTTGCCTTAGGTTAGGATATATGACGTTACAGACGTATATACTGTTCCCACCGAGACGTAGGGTCCGACACGCCAGGCATGTTGTCAAATATTACATCCGAGATGTTAGGTTGCCTTACGTTAGGATATATAACGTTATAGACTTATATACTGTTCCCACCGAGAAGTAGGATTCGACACGCCTGGAATGTTGTCAAATGTTACATCCGAGATGTAAGGTTGCCTTAGGTTAGGATATATGACGTTATAGACGTATATACTGTTCCCTCCGAGAAGTAGGGTTCGACAGGCCAGGAATGTTGTCAAATATTGCATCCGAGATGTTAGGTTGCCTTAGGTTAGGATATATAACGTTATAGACGCATATAATCTTACCACCGAGACGTAGGGACCGACATGCCTGCAATGTTGTCAAATGTTACATCCGAGATGTTAGGTTGCCTTAGATTAGGATATATACCGTTATAGACGTATATACAGTTCCATCCGAGAAGTAGGGTACGACACGCCTGGAATGATGTAGAATATTACATCCGAGATGTCAGGTTGCCTTAGGTTAAAATATATAACGTTATAGACGTATATACTGTTCCCTCCTAGAAGTAGGGTTCGACAGGCCAGGAATGTTGTCAAATATTGCATCCGAGATGTTAGGTTGCATTAGGTTAGCATATATAACGTTATAGACGCACGTAATGTTACCACCGAGACGTAGGGTTCCAACACGCCGGGTATGTTGTCAAATGTTATATCCGAGATGTTAGGTTGCCTTAGGTTAGGATATATGACGTTATAGACGTATATGCTGTTCCCTCCGAGAAGTAGGGTTCGACACGCCAGGAATGTTATCAAATATTACATACGAGATGTTAGGTGGCCTTAGGTTAGGATATATAACGTTATAGACGCATGTAATGTTTCCACTGTGACGTAGGGACCGACACGCCTGGAATGTTGTCAAATGTTACATCCGAGATGTTAGGTTGCCTAAGATTAGGATATATACCGCTATAGACGCATGTAATGTTATCACCGAGACGTAGGGACCGACACGCCTGGAATGTTGTCAAATGTTACATCCGAGATGTTAGGTTGCCTTAGGTTAGGATTAATGACGTTATAGACGTATATGCTGTTCCCTCCGAGAAGTAGGTTTCGACAGGCCAGGAATGTTGTCAAATATTGCATCCGAGATGTTAGGTTGCCTTAGGTTAGGATATATAACGTTATAGACGCATGTAACGTTACCACCGAGACGTAGGGACCGACACGCCTGGAATGTGGTAAAATGTTACATCCGGGATGTTAGGTTGTCTTAGGTTAGGATATATGTCGTTACAGACGTATATACTGTTCCCTCCGAGGAGTAGGGTTCTACAGGCCAGGAATGTTGTCAAATATTGCATCCGAGATGTTAGGTTGCCTTAGATTAGGATATATACCGTTATAGACGTATATACTGTTCCCTCCGAGAAGTAGGGTTCGACAGGCCAGGAATGTTGTCAAATATTACATCCGAGATGTTATGTTGCCTTAGGTTAGCATATATAACGTTATAGACGCACGTAATATTACCACCGAGACGTAGGGTTCCAACACGCCTGGAATGTTGTCAAATGTTATATCCGAGATGTTAGGTTGCCTTAGGTTAGGATATATGACGTTACAGACGTATATACTGTTCCCACCGAGAAGTAGGGTCCGACACGCCAGAAATGTTGTAAAATGTTACATCCGAGATGTTAGGTTGCCTTAGGTTAGGATATATGACGTTATAGACGTATATGCTGTTCCCTCCGAGAAGTAGGGTTCGACAGGCCAGGAATGTTGTCAAATATTGCATCCGAGATGTTAGGTTGCCTTAGGTTAGCATATATAACGTTATAGACGCACGTAATGTTACCACCGAGACGTAGGGTTCCAACACGCCGGGAATGTTGTGAAATGTTATATCCGAGATGTTAGGTTGTCTTAGGTTAGGATATATAACGTTATAGACGCATGTAACGTTACCACCGAGACGTAGGGACCGACACGCCTGGAATGTTGTCAAATGTTACATCCGGGATGTTAGGTTGTCTTAGGTTAGGATATATGTCGTTACAGACGTATATACTGTTCCCTCCGAGGAGTAGGGTTCTACAGGCCAGGAATGTTGTCAAATATTGCATCCGAGATGTTAGGTTGCCTTAGATTAGGATATATACCGTTATAGACGTATATAATGTTCCCTCCGAGAAGTAGGGTTCGACAGGCCAGAAATGTTGTCAAATATTGCATCCGAGATGTTATGTTGCCTTAGGTTAGCATATATAACGTTATAGACGCACGTAATGTTACCACCGAGACGTAGGGTTCCAACACGCCTGGAATGTTGTCAAATGTTATATCCGAGATGTTAGGTTGCCTTAGGTTAGGATATATGACGTTACAGACGTATATACTGTTCCCACCGAGAAGTAGGGTCCGACACGCCAGGAATGTTGTAAAATGTTACATCCGAGATGTTAGGTTGCCTTAGGTTAGGATATATGACGTTATAGACGTATATGCTGTTCCCTCCGAGAAGTAGGATTCGACAGGCCAGGAATGTTGTCAAATATTGCATCCGAGATGTTATGTTGCCTTAGGTTAGCATATATAACGTTATAGACGCACGTAATGTTACCACCGAGACGTAGGGTTCCAACATGCCTGGAATGTTGTCAAATGTTATATCCGAGATGTTAGGTTGCCTTAGGTTAGGATATATGACGTTACAGACGTATATACTGTTCCCACCGAGAAGTAGGGTCCGACACGCCAGGAATGTTGTCAAATATTACATCCGAGATGTTAGGTTGCCTTAGGTTAGGATATATAACGTTATAGACGCATGTAATGTTACCACCGAGACGTAGGGACCGACAGGCCTGGAATGTCGTAAAATGTTACATCCGAGATGTTAGGTTGCCTAAGATTAGGATATATACCGCTATAGACGCATGTAATGTTACCACCGAGACGTAGGGACCGACACGCCAGGAATATTGTCAAATATTACATACGAGATGTCAGGTTGCCTTAGATTACGATATCGACCGTTATAGACGCATATAATATTCCCACCGAAAAGTATGCACCGACACGCCAGGAATATTGTAAAATATTACGTCTGAGATAATAGGTTGCCTTAGATTAGGATATACAACGTTATAGACTCATATAATGTTCCCACCGAGAAGTAGGGTTCGACACGCCTGGAATGATGTAGAATATTACATCCGAAATGTCAGGTTGCCTTAGGTTAGGATATATAACGTTATAGACGTATATACTGTTCCCTCCGAGAAGTAGGGTTCGACAGGCTAGGAGTGTTGTCAAATATTGCATCCGAGATGTTAGGTTGCCTTAGATAAGGATATATAACGTTATAGACGCATATAATCTTACCACCGAGGCGTAGGGACCGACATGCCTGGAATGTTGTCAAATGTTACATCCAAGATGTTAGGTTGCCTTAGGTTAGGATATATGACGTTATAGACGTATATGCTGTTCCCTCCGAGAAGTAGGGTTCGACAGGCCAGGAATGTTGTCAAATATTGTATCCGAGATGTTAGGTTGCCTTAGGTTAGCATATATAACGTTATAGACGCACGTAATGTTACCACCGAGACGTAGGGTTCCAACACGCCGGGAATGTTGTGAAATGTTATATCCGAGATGTTAGGTTGTCTTAGGTTAGGATATATGTCCTTATAGACGTATATGCTGTTCCCTCCGAGAAGTAGGGTTCGACAGGCCAGGAATGTTGTCAAATATTGCATCCGAGATGTTAGGTTGCCTTAGGTTAGCATATATAACGTTATAGACGCACGTAATGTTACCACCGAGACATAGGGTTCCAACACGCCGGGAATGTTGTCAAATGTTATATCCGAGATGTTAGGTTGCCTTAGGTTAGGATATATGACGTTACAGACGTATATACTGTTCCCACCGAGAAGTAGGGTCCGACACGCCAGGAATGTTGTCAAATATTACATCCGAGATGTTAGGTTGCCTTTCGTTAGGATATATAACGTTATAGACGTATATAATGTTCCCTCCGAGAAGTAGGGTTCGACAGGCCAGAAATGTTGTCAAATATTGCATCCGAGATGTTATCTTGCCTTAGGTTAGCATATATAACGTTATAGACGCACGTAATGTTACCACCGAGACGTAGGGTTCCAACACGCCTGGAATGTTGTCAAATGTTATATCCGAGATGTTAGGTTGCCTTAGGTTAGGATATATGACGTTATAGACGTATATGCTGTTCCCTCCGAGAAGTAGGATTCGACAGGCCAGGAATGTTGTCAAATATTGCATCCGACATGTTAGGTTGCCTTAGATAAGGATATATAACGTTATAGACGCATATAATCTTACCACCGAGGCGTAGGGACCGACATGCCTGGAATGTTGTCAAATGTTACATCCAAGATGTTAGGTTGCCTTAGGTTAGGATATATAACGTTGTAGACGCATGTAACGTTACCACCGAGACGTAGGGACCGACAAACCTGGAATGTTGTCAAATGTTACATCCGAGATGTTAGGTTGCCTTAGGTTAGGATATATGACGTTATAGACGTATATGCTGTTCCCTCCGAGAAGTAGGGTTCGACAGGCCAGGAATGTTGTCAAATATTGCATCCGAGATGTTAGGTTGCCTTAGGTTAGCATATATAACGTTATAGACGCACGTAATGTTACCACCGAGACGTAGGGTTCCAACACGCCGGGAATGTTGTGAAATGTTATATCCGAGATGTTAGGTTGTCTTAGGTTAGGATATATGTCGTTATAGACGTATATGCTGTTCCCTCCGAGAAGTAGGGTTCGACAGGCCAGGAATGTTGTCAAATATTGCATCCGAGATGTTAGGTTGCCTTAGGTTAGCATATATAACGTTATAGACGCACGTAATGTTACCACCGAGACATAGGGTTCCAACACGCCGGGAATGTTGTCAAATGTTATATCCGAGATGTTAGGTTGCCTTAGGTTAGGATATATGACGTTACAGACGTATATACTGTTCCCACCGAGACGTAGGGTCCGACACGCCAGGCATGTTGTCAAATATTACATCCGAGATGTTAGGTTGCCTTACGTTAGGATATATAACGTTATAGACGTATATACTGTTCCCACCGAGAAGTAGGATTCGACACGCCTGGAATGTTGTCAAATGTTACATCCGAGATGTAAGGTTGCCTTAGGTTAGGATATATGACGTTATAGACGTATATACTGTTCCCTCCGAGAAGTAGGGTTCGACAGGCCAGGAATGTTGTCAAATATTGCATCCGAGATGTTAGGTTGCCTTAGGTTAGGATATATAACGTTATAGACGCATATAATCTTACCACCGAGACGTAGGGACCGACATGCCTGCAATGTTGTCAAATGTTACATCCGAGATGTTAGGTTGCCTTAGATTAGGATATATACCGTTATAGACGTATATACAGTTCCATCCGAGAAGTAGGGTACGACACGCCTGGAATGATGTAGAATATTACATCCGAGATGTCAGGTTGCCTTAGGTTAGAATATATAACGTTATAGACGTATATACTGTTCCCTCCGAGAAGTAGGGTTCGACAGGCCAGGAATGTTGTCAAATATTGCATCCGAGATGTTAGGTTGCCTTAGGTTAGCATATATAACGTTATAGACGCACGTAATGTTACCACCGAGACGTAGGGTTCCAACACGCCGGGTATGTTGTCAAATGTTATGTCCGAGATGTTAGGTTGCCTTAGGTTAGGATATATGACGTTATAGACGTATATGCTGTTCCCTCCGAGAAGTAGGGTTCGACACGCCAGGAATGTTATCAAATATTACATACGAGATGTTAGGTGGCCTTAGGTTAGGATATATAACGTTATAGACGCACGTAATGTTACCACCGAGACGTAGGGTTCCAACACGCCGGGAATGTTGTGAAATGTTATATCCGAGATGTAAGGTTGCCTTAGGTTAGGATATATGACGTTATAGACGTATATACTGTTCCCTCCGAGAAGTAGGGTTCGACAGGCCAGGAATGTTGTCAAATATTGCATCCGAGATGTTAGGTTGCCTTAGGTTAGGATATATAACGTTATAGACGCATATAATCTTACCACCGAGACGTAGGGACCGACATGCCTGCAATGTTGTCAAATGTTACATCCGAGATGTTAGGTTGCCTTAGATTAGGATATATACCGTTATAGACGTATATACAGTTCCATCCGAGAAGTAGGGTACGACACGCCTGGAATGATGTAGAATATTACATCCGAGATGTCAGGTTGCCTTAGGTTAGAATATATAACGTTATAGACGTATATACTGTTCCCTCCGAGAAGTAGGGTTCGACAGGCCAGGAATGTTGTCAAATATTGCATCCGAGATGTTAGGTTGCCTTAGGTTAGGATATATAACGTTATAGACGCATGTAACGTTACCACCGAGACGTAGGGACCGACACGCCTGGAATGTGGTAAAATGTTACATCCGGGATGTTAGGTTGTCTTAGGTTAGGATATATGTCGTTACAGACGTATATACTGTTCCCTCCGAGGAGTAGGGTTCTACAGGCCAGGAATGTTGTCAAATATTGCATCCGAGATGTTAGGTTGCCTTAGGTTAGCATATATAACGTTATAGACGTATATACTGTTCCCTCCGAGAAGTAGGGTTCGACAGGCCAGGAATGTTGTCAAATATTACATCCGATATGTTATGTTGCCTTAGGTTAGCATATATAACGTTATAGACGCACGTAATATTACCACCGAGACGTAGGGTTCCAACACGCCTGGAATGTTGTCAAATGTTATATCCGAGATGTTAGGTTGCCTTAGGTTAGGATATATGACGTTACAGACGTACATACTGTTCCCACCGAGAAGTAGGGTCCGACACGCCAGAAATGTTGTAAAATGTTACATCCGAGATGTTAGGTTGCCTTAGGTTAGGATATATGACGTTATAGACGTATATGCTGTTCCCTCCGAGAAGTAGGGTTCGACAGGCCAGGAATGTTGTTAAATATTGCATCCGAGATGTTAGGTTGCCTTAGGTTAGCATATATAACGTTATAGACGCACGTAATGTTACCACCGAGACGTAGGGTTCCAACACGCCGGGAATGTTGTGAAATGTTATATCCGAGATGTTAGGTTGTCTTAGGTTAGGATATATAACGTTATAGACGCATGTAACGTTACCACCGAGACGTAGGGACCGACACGCCTGGAATGTTGTCAAATGTTACATCCGGGATGTTAGGTTGTCTTAGGTTAGGATATATGTCGTTACAGACGTATATACTGTTCCCTCCGAGGAGTAGGGTTCTACAGGCCAGGAATGTTGTCAAATATTGCATCCGAGATGTTAGGTTGCCTTAGATTAGGATATATACCGTTATAGACGTATATAATGTTCCCTCCGAGAAGTAGGGTTCGACAGGCCAGAAATGTTGTCAAATATTGCATCCGAGATGTTATGTTGCCTTAGGTTAGCATATATAACGTTATAGACGCACGTAATGTTACCACCGAGACGTAGGGTTCCAACACGCCTGGAATGTTGTCAAATGTTATATCCGAGATGTTAGGTTGCCTTAGGTTAGGATATATGACGTTACAGACGTATATACTGTTCCCACCGAGAAGTAGGGTCCGACACGCCAGGAATGTTGTCAAATATTACATCCGAGATGTTAGGTTGCCTTAGGTTAGGATATATAACGTTATAGACGCATGTAATGTTACCACCGAGACGTAGGGACCGACAGGCCTGGAATGTCGTAAAATGTTACATCCGAGATGTTAGGTTGCCTAAGATTAGGATATATACCGCTATAGACGCATGTAATGTTACCACCGAGACGTAGGGACCGACACGCCAGGAATATTGTCAAATATTACATACGAGATGTTAGGTGGCCTTAGATTAGGATATATAACGTTATAGACGCATGTAATGTTACCACCGAGACGTAGGGACCGACAGGCCTGGAATGTCGTAAAATGTTACATCCGAGATGTTAGGTTGCCTAAGATTAGGATATATACCGCTATAGACGCATGTAATGTTACCACCGAGACGTAGGGACCGACACGCCAGGAATATTGTCAAATATTACATACGAGATGTTAGGTGGCCTTAGATTAGGATATATAACGTTATAGACGCATGTAATGTTACCACCGAGACGTAGGGACCGACACGCCTGGAATGTGGTAAAATGTTACATCCGAGATGTTAGGTTGCCTTAGATTAGGATATATACCGTTATTGACGTATATACAGTTCCCTCCGAGAAGTAGGGTTCGACAGGCCAGGAATGTTGTCAAATATTGCATCCGAGATGTCAGGTTGCCTTAGATTACGATATCGACCGTTATAGACGCATATAATATTCCCACCGAAAAGTATGCACCGACACGCCAGGAATATTGTAAAATATTACGTCTGAGATAATAGGTTGCCTTAGATTAGGATATACAACGTTATAGACTCATATAATGTTCCCACCGAGAAGTAGGGTTCGACACGCCTGGAATGATGTAGAATATTACATCCGAAATGTCAGGTTGCCTTAGGTTAGGATATATAACGTTATAGACGTATATACTGTTCCCTCCGAGAAGTAGGGTTCGACAGGCTAGGAGTGTTGTCAAATATTGCATCCGAGATGTTAGGTTGCCTTAGATAAGGATATATAACGTTATAGACGCATATAATCTTACCACCGAGGCGTAGGGACCGACATGCCTGGAATGTTGTCAAATGTTACATCCAAGATGTTAGGTTGCCTTAGGTTAGGATATATGACGTTATAGACGTATATGCTGTTCCCTCCGAGAAGTAGGGTTCGACAGGCCAGGAATGTTGTCAAATATTGTATCCGAGATGTTAGGTTGCCTTAGGTTAGCATATATAACGTTATAGACGCACGTAATGTTACCACCGAGACGTAGGGTTCCAACACGCCGGGAATGTTGTGAAATGTTATATCCGAGATGTTAGGTTGTCTTAGGTTAGGATATATGTCCTTATAGACGTATATGCTGTTCCCTCCGAGAAGTAGGGTTCGACAGGCCAGGAATGTTGTCAAATATTGCATCCGAGATGTTAGGTTGCCTTAGGTTAGCATATATAACGTTATAGACGCACGTAATGTTACCACCGAGACATAGGGTTCCAACACGCCGGGAATGTTGTCAAATGTTATATCCGAGATGTTAGGTTGCCTTAGGTTAGGATATATGACGTTACAGACGTATATACTGTTCCCACCGAGAAGTAGGGTCCGACACGCCAGGAATGTTGTCAAATATTACATCCGAGATGTTAGGTTGCCTTTCGTTAGGATATATAACGTTATAGACGTATATAATGTTCCCTCCGAGAAGTAGGGTTCGACAGGCCAGAAATGTTGTCAAATATTGCATCCGAGATGTTATCTTGCCTTAGGTTAGCATATATAACGTTATAGACGCACGTAATGTTACCACCGAGACGTAGGGTTCCAACACGCCTGGAATGTTGTCAAATGTTATATCCGAGATGTTAGGTTGCCTTAGGTTAGGATATATGACGTTATAGACGTATATGCTGTTCCCTCCGAGAAGTAGGATTCGACAGGCCAGGAATGTTGTCAAATATTGCATCCGAGATGTTAGGTTGCCTTAGATAAGGATATATAACGTTATAGACGCATATAATCTTACCACCGAGGCGTAGGGACCGACATGCCTGGAATGTTGTCAAATGTTACATCCAAGATGTTAGGTTGCCTTAGGTTAGGATATATAACGTTGTAGACGCATGTAACGTTACCACCGAGACGTAGGGACCGACAAACCTGGAATGTTGTCAAATGTTACATCCGAGATGTTAGGTTGCCTTAGGTTAGGATATATGACGTTATAGACGTATATGCTGTTCCCTCCGAGAAGTAGGGTTCGACAGGCCAGGAATGTTGTCAAATATTGCATCCGAGAAGTTAGGTTGCCTTAGGTTAGCATATATAACGTTATAGACGCACGTAATGTTACCACCGAGACGTAGGGTTCCAACACGCCGGGAATGTTGTGAAATGTTATATCCGAGATGTTAGGTTGTCTTAGGTTAGGATATATGTCGTTATAGACGTATATGCTGTTCCCTCCGAGAAGTAGGGTTCGACAGGCCAGGAATGTTGTCAAATATTGCATCCGAGATGTTAGGTTGCCTTAGGTTAGCATATATAACGTTATAGACGCACGTAATGTTACCACCGAGACATAGGGTTCCAACACGCCGGGAATGTTGTCAAATGTTATATCCGAGATGTTAGGTTGCCTTAGGTTAGGATATATGACGTTACAGACGTATATACTGTTCCCACCGAGACGTAGGGTCCGACACGCCAGGCATGTTGTCAAATATTACATCCGAGATGTTAGGTTGCCTTACGTTAGGATATATAACGTTATAGACGTATATACTGTTCCCACCGAGAAGTAGGATTCGACACGCCTGGAATGTTGTCAAATGTTACATCCGAGATGTAAGGTTGCCTTAGGTTAGGATATATGACGTTATAGACGTATATACTGTTCCCTCCGAGAAGTAGGGTTCGACAGGCCAGGAATGTTGTCAAATATTGCATCCGAGATGTTAGGTTGCCTTAGGTTAGGATATATAACGTTATAGACGCATATAATCTTACCACCGAGACGTAGGGACCGACATGCCTGCAATGTTGTCAAATGTTACATCCGAGATGTTAGGTTGCCTTAGATTAGGATATATACCGTTATAGACGTATATACAGTTCCATCCGAGAAGTAGGGTACGACACGCCTGGAATGATGTAGAATATTACATCCGAGATGTCAGGTTGCCTTAGGTTAGAATATATAACGTTATAGACGTATATACTGTTCCCTCCGAGAAGTAGGGTTCGACAGGCCAGGAATGTTGTCAAATATTGCATCCGAGATGTTAGGTTGCCTTAGGTTAGCATATATAACGTTATAGACGCACGTAATGTTACCACCGAGACGTAGGGTTCCAACACGCCGGGTATGTTGTCAAATGTTATGTCCGAGATGTTAGGTTGCCTTAGGTTAGGATATATGACGTTATAGACGTATATGCTGTTCCCTCCGAGAAGTAGGGTTCGACACGCCAGGAATGTTATCAAATATTACATACGAGATGTTAGGTGGCCTTAGGTTAGGATATATAACGTTATAGACGCACGTAATGTTACCACCGAGACGTAGGGTTCCAACACGCCGGGAATGTTGTGAAATGTTATATCCGAGATGTAAGGTTGCCTTAGGTTAGGATATATGACGTTATAGACGTATATACTGTTCCCTCCGAGAAGTAGGGTTCGACAGGCCAGGAATGTTGTCAAATATTGCATCCGAGATGTTAGGTTGCCTTAGGTTAGGATATATAACGTTATAGACGCATATAATCTTACCACCGAGACGTAGGGACCGACATGCCTGCAATGTTGTCAAATGTTACATCCGAGATGTTAGGTTGCCTTAGATTAGGATATATACCGTTATAGACGTATATACAGTTCCATCCGAGAAGTAGGGTACGACACGCCTGGAATGATGTAGAATATTACATCCGAGATGTCAGGTTGCCTTAGGTTAGAATATATAACGTTATAGACGTATATACTGTTCCCTCCGAGAAGTAGGGTTCGACAGGCCAGGAATGTTGTCAAATATTGCATCCGAGATGTTAGGTTGCCTTAGGTTAGCATATATAACGTTATAGACGCACGTAATGTTACCACCGAGACGTAGGGTTCCAACACGCCGGGTATGTTGTCAAATGTTATGTCCGAGATGTTAGGTTGCCTTAGGTTAGGATATATGACGTTATAGACGTATATGCTGTTCCCTCCGAGAAGTAGGGTTCGACACGCCAGGAATGTTATCAAATATTACATACGAGATGTTAGGTGGCCTTAGGTTAGGATATATAACGTTATAGACGCATGTAATGTTTCCACTGTGACGTAGGGACCGACACGCCTGGAATGTTGTCAAATGTTACATCCGAGATGCTAGGTTGCCTAAGATTAGGATATATACCGCTATAGACGCATGTAATGTTATCACCGGGACGTAGGGACCGACACGCCTGGAATGTTGTCGAATGTTACATCCGAGATGTTAGGTTGCCTTAGGTTAGGATTAATGACGTTATAGACGTATATGCTGTTCCCTCCGAGAAGTAGGTTTCGACAGGCCAGGAATGTTGTCAAATATTGCATCCGAGATGTTAGGTTGCCTTAGGTTAGGATATATAACGTTATAGACGCATGTAACGTTACCACCGAGACGTAGGGACCGACACGCCTGGAATGTGGTAAAATGTTACATCCGGGATGTTAGGTTGTCTTAGGTTAGGATATATGTCGTTACAGACGTATATACTGTTCCCTCCGAGGAGTAGGGTTCTACAGGCCAGGAATGTTGTCAAATATTGCATCCGAGATGTTAGGTTGCCTTAGATTAGGATATATACCGTTATAGACGTATATACTGTTCCCTCCGAGAAGTAGGGTTCGACAGGCCAGGAATGTTGTCAAATATTGCATCCGAGATGTTATGTTGCCTTAGGTTAGCATACATAACGTTATAGACGCACGTAATGTTACCACCGAGACGTAGGGTTCCAACACGCCTGGAATGTTGTCAAATGTTATATCCGAGATGTTAGGTTGCCTTAGGTTAGGATATATGACGTTACAGACGTATATACTGTTCCCACCGAGAAGTAGGGTCCGACACGCCAGGAATGTTGTAAAATGTTACATCCGAGATGTTAGGTTGCCTTAGGTTAGGATATATGACGTTATAGACGTATATGCTGTTCCCTCCGAGAAGTAGGATTCGACAGGCCAGGAATGTTGTCAAATATTGCATCCGAGATGTTAGGTTGCCTTAGATAAGGATATATAACGTTATAGACGCATATAATCTTACCACCGAGGCGTAGGGACCGACATGCCTGGAATGTTGTCAAATGTTACATCCAAGATGTTAGGTTGCCTTAGGTTAGGATATATAACGTTGTAGACGCATGTAACGTTACCACCGAGACGTAGGGACCGACAAACCTGGAATGTTGTCAAATGTTACATCCGAGATGTTAGGTTGCCTTAGGTTAGGATATATGACGTTATAGACGTATATGCTGTTCCCTCCGAGAAGTAGGGTTCGACAGGCCAGGAATGTTGTCAAATATTGCATCCGAGATGTTAGGTTGCCTTAGGTTAGCATATATAACGTTATAGACGCACGTAATGTTACCACCGAGACGTAGGGTTCCAACACGCCGGGAATGTTGTGAAATGTTATATCCGCGATGTTAGGTTGTCTTAGGTTAGGATACATGTCGTTATAGACGTATATGCTGTTCCCTCCGAGAAGTAGGGTTCGACAGGCCAGGAATGTTGTCAAATATTGCATCCGAGATGTTAGGTTGCCTTAGGTTAGCATATATAACGTTATAGACGCACGTAATGTTACCACCGAGACATAGGGTTCCAACACGCCGGGAATGTTGTCAAATGTTATATCCGAGATGTTAGGTTGCCTTAGGTTAGGATATATGACGTTACAGACGTATATACTGTTCCCACCGAGACGTAGGGTCCGACACGCCAGGCATGTTGTCAAATATTACATCCGAGATGTTAGGTTGCCTTACGTTTGGATATATAACGTTATAGACGTATATACTGTTCCCACCAAGAAGTAGGATTCGACACGCCTGGAATGTTGTCAAATGTTACATCCGAGATGTAAGGTTGCCTTAGGTTAGGATATATGACGTTATAGACGTATATACTGTTCCCTCCGAGAAGTAGGGTTCGACAGGCCAGGAATGTTGTCAAAAATTGCATCCGAGATGTTAGGTTGCCTTAGGTTAGGATATATAACGTTATAGACGCATATAATCTTACCACCGAGACGTAGGGACCGACATGCCTGCAATGTTGTCAAATGTTACATCCGAGATGTTAGGTTGCCTTAGATTAGGATATATACCGTTATAGACGTATATACAGTTCCATCCGAGAAGTAGGGTACGACACGCCTGGAATGATGTAGAATATTACATCCGAGATGTCAGGTTGCCTTAGGTTAGAATATATAACGTTATAGACGTATATACTGTTCCCTCCGAGAAGTAGGGTTCGACAGGCCAGGAATGTTGTCAAATATTGCATCCGAGATGTTAGGTTGCCTTAGGTTAGCATATATAACGTTATAGACGCACGTAATGTTACCACCGAGACGTAGGGTTCCAACACGCCGGGTATGTTGTCAAATGTTATATCCGAGATGTTAGGTTGCCTTAGGTTAGGATATATGACGTTATAGACGTATATGCTGTTCCCTCCGAGAAGTAGGGTTCGACACGCCAGGAATGTTATCAAATATTACATACGAGATGTTAGGTGGCCTTAGGTTAGGATATATAAAGTTATAGACGCATGTAATGTTTCCACTGTGACGTAGGGACCGACACGCCTGGAATGTTGTCAAATGTTACATCCGAGATGTTAGGTTGCATAAGATTAGGATATATACCGCTATAGACGCATGTAA